>BPTQ01000007.1:117153635-117163635 GCA_019973895.1 Chrysanthemum seticuspe
ATATATATATATATATATATATATATATATATATATATATATATATATATATATATATATATATATATATATATATATATATATATATATATATATATATATATATATATATATATATATATATACCATCTATAATGGGTGTATGGTCAAAGTGGAAACTTGAAATCTTGAAAACAGTCAAATGAGAGAGAATTGAAAACAAGTTCCATACAAACATCACCCACCCCATTCACTTTCATCATCTGTATCTCTTTTTTCACCTACACACACCACAAAATCTCTCACATCATCTCATCCCATCCATCATAATCTACCACGTTACATCTACCACGATACAGCCACAGAGCACCTGCAACAACACGTCAATGTTGTCACCACCACGCCTCAAACCCACCATAACCGGAAGGTTTTTCAAGAAGTTTTGTTGTTTTATGGTTTTTTTAATGATCTATATATTAAACAACTTTTGAAGGCTTATTTGTGTAGATCTTTATTATTTTTTGGTAGATCTGACTTTTATAATGTGTTTGTCATTTTTTTCAGTTCAGCTGCTGCCGACACTGTTGACGGAATATTCAACCTCCGCCGCCACTTTTTACGGAAACAAGCACTACCAAGAACTTTGTGTCTCAAAAGGTTTTTCTAAGTGTCGAGGTTTTTTATTTTATTTTATAGATATATGTATTTTTTTATTTCTTGAAGGTTATTTACAATACATATATATTTTTTGAAGTCACTAAAGATGAGAAAAAGAAATTCATTACTAAAGAACTTTGTTTCTTTTGTTGTTAATGGCAAACACCGATCTTGCTAGGACATAATCAGCATGATAATGTCACTAGCAAAATTACTACCATTAACTTTGTTTCTCATGTTGTGTTCTTTTGTTGTTAATGACAAACATGAAAGCAACATTACTACCATTAACTTTGTTTCTTTTGTTGTTAATGGCAAACATAAAAGTACGGATAAGAGAATGTCACTAGCAAAATAACTCCAAATGGCAAACACCTACCATCAATGAAACGGCAAACACCGAGCAAGTTTTGTGGTAAATTTATTAGTTTTCTTATATCTATGTATTCTTCAAATTTTGAAGGTTCCTTTTTATATAAATCTCTTATTCATTACGTCTTTGAAGTTTTTTTAGTATAGTTCTATTTAAATTTGAGTTATAAATTTTTTTGATTTTTCTTGTAGATATGGTGTTGGCAACGCCACGATTGTCGGAATATTCCGCCGCAGTCGCTTGAATCTACACTGTCATCATCAATATTTGATTATCTTATATATTGAGGGTCTTCCTAAGTATTTGGATCTGAGTTTCCGAAACCCAAACCAAAGGTATTTTCATTTATTTGTTTTTGTTACTTTTGTCTTGAGTTGTTTGTTTGTAATGTTTTTTTTTTCTGTGTATCGAAGCAAAATTTGTTTTTGTTACTTTTGTCTTGAGTTGTTTGGTTCAAGCCTGACACGTTAAGCCTGTGTCTCGAAGCAAAATTTTTAAATTTCAAAGTTTGGTCATACTTAAACGGAGGAGCTTAGAATGTATAGTATTAGTTTTTTTTATACAGCTTTGTAGTTTTTCGTTGTAGATGTGAGTTGTTGTAATATGTTTTTGTCTTTTTCAGTCGCCGTTGCCGGATCTGTTTAGCCGCTGCCGGAATCCGCTGGCCACCAAAATCCTGTGACCACTGTCGCTACCGGAAACTTCTTGATATTTATTGGTATGTTTGTTCTAATATTTATTGGTATGTTTAATAGATTTCTTATATATTTTTATTTTACAATATTTAAATTTTAATATTTTGATATCTTAGTTAAATTTTTGAATTTTGAAATACGTCTCGAGCAAAATTTGAAAGTGTCACCTTTGATGGACTCGAGGCATACGTAGACATGTAGAAGTTGCATGTGACTTAACCAAATGAATGAGAAGTTTGAGTTGGCATGTGGAAGAAAGCAAAATTAAAAAAGAAAAGGAAAAGATGGTCTAAAATAAATCACATGGGTACAAGACTTGATTGAAATTTGAAATATTCACTCATTGTTGTAATTTTAAAGTATATATCTAACACGTATATTCTCATTTTATTATTATTATTATTATTATTATTATTATTATTATTATTATTATTATTATTATTATTTTTTGATATCGAGATCTTTGAGGAACAATATAAAAAATTGTTTGAATCACATTTTTGTTCTAATGTTTGATTATGTTCGAATAAGATCTGGGAGTTTAACAAAAATATAATTATCATGCTTTTGGAACCTAGCTAGATTGTTTTATGATTGGAGCCATTGTTGTGTTATCTTATGAAGTTTAATAAGTATATTTTTGTTTTACCAAAATGATATTGTTTTGATAAAGTTCTATTTTTGTCTTTCACAATTTCTATGTATATTAGTGTATATTCATCTTTTATGCCTTTAAACTGATTTCAATCGTCTAATAGAAATTTAATGGTAGTAATGTTGCTTTCATTGTTTTATTTTTGTGAGTTGCTTATTTGGTTTGAAACATTTTGTTAATGTTTTTCTTTCACATTAGATCCAAACGTCTAATATCAATTTTATTGTGTTTGGAGCATTGATATGATGATTTGACCAGCAGTTTGTAATACCCCTTATTTCAAAGTTTATCTTTATTTAAGTGATCTAATTATTGATATGATATTGTTTAATCATGCTTACACATGTAGGTGAAAAAAATAAAGAAGGAAAAAATTGTTTGGGTTTAAAAGCAATAATTGTTGTGTTCGAGAATTCAAAAAAGTTGAAATGTTTTCCGACACAAAAAATTTGCTTTTGCTTTTTCAAACTTTTGCTTTTTGCTTTTTCATCCTTTTACTTTTTGCTTTTTCCGACACATAAATTATTTTTTTAAACATTGAAAATCTCGAAATCTTAGAAAGTTGAAAATCTTGAGAGTTGAAACTTTCAAATCTTAAAACATTGAACTAAAAGTGATAAGCGTTATAGCATGCCGGCCAATAATTGTTATTAGTGCCTACACGGTGCACTTTTAGAAAATGTGATGATAAAAATTGAAAAAAAAATTGAAGTTAAAAAGGACAACGGTCAGAATATTGGCGTGAAGACAAACCAAAAGTAAGTGGTCAGTATATATTGGGAAAATAGAAAGAGAATAGACTACTCATCCTTTGTCATGGTCATAGCAGTAAAAAAGGAAGTCAACAAAAAAATTGATGACAGTTAATAGTTATCATATAAAGAGGATACAATAGTCTAAAAGTAGACAGTCCCATAAATTACGGGATACACAAGTTCCAAATTGATTTATACAAATCAGTAAATTTGGACTTTTGGACTTATCACAAGATCCAAATTGATTTATACAAATCAGTAAATTACGGGATATTTAAGATTTTGTTGTAAAAGTTCTTGCTATTTTTGTGATAAATTGTTTAATTTTTATGTCTATTTATTTATCTATTTTGTTTGGAAGTTCACTTTTTTTTGTTTTAATTTAATTTGTTGGTAAGTTTGGTTAGTAAAATGTAGACATATTTGTTATGTAAGTCGTTAGTAAATTATGTTAACGAAAAGTTAAATAGTTATATTACATAGGTATATTATTGTTGGTTGAAAAAGTATCTTTCATAGTTGAGGGCAATGATACTGAGAATTCTGAATGAAGTTTGAGGACCTATTTGAATCAATGATGTTTAAGTTTTATTTACGTCGAAATTTACATTAATAATCTTGGCCGTAAAATTTTGAAATTTATGAAAAGGTGGGAATTGAAAATTTCGTAATTTTCAAAAACTAAAAATTAAATATTGATATTTAATGTAAGTGATCTAATTATATATATACACACACACACACACACACACACACACATATATATATATATATATATATATATACACACACACACACATATATATATATATATATATATATATATATACACACACACACACATATATATATATATATATATATATATATATACACACACACACATATATATATATATATATATATATATATATATATATATATATATATATATATATATGTATATATGTTTATATATGTATATATATATACATATATATATATATGTATATGTATATGTACATATATATATTATATATATATACATATATATGTGTATATACATACATATATATACACACACACACACACACACACATATATATATATATATATATATATATATATATATATATATATATATATATATATATATATATATATACTAGCCTATAAACCCGTGATAAATCACGGGTGGCTAATAATAAGTTGCTTTAAAAAAGAATTAAAAAAAAAAGTCTATATGATCAGTTAAATTAACATAATTATCGAATACTATTTTAGTGTTCCTCGCAAGTATGACTATATGATCAGTTAAATTGGAAGAAATAATAATCTTACAGAATAAAATACAAATTTATTCAGGTATAAAAACAAAGTGGAGTTGCTCGCATCATTGTTAAAAATCATATACATAAGCATAAGTGATTATACTACATATTTAGTTAAATAATGAATCTTGGTTCATTGTCATTTCATCCTTAGCTGTACACACATAATCAATGTTTAATGGATGTTTGATCCTACCAATTTTATCAAGTAATAAGAGTCACACAAAAAATAAACTTCTATAGATTTACCTTATGAAATTAAGAACATGTGTACCATAAACAAAAGGAGCATTATTGCAAAAAGTCAATAATACAGTAAAAAAAATTAAGCTATAACACCATGAATAAACTAATGCTGGTCAATCACAAATAAAAAATGGTTACCTCTTTTCCAACGGTCCGGTTTCGTCTTCTCAAAATATTTTAATTAGTCTTGTGCAATTTTAATAGCTTGAAAAACGATAACAAATGAACACTTATATACAAAGCAAGCCAGTTGAAACACATCACCAATTGTTTCGATTAGAATGCGTTATCAAAAAATGTGTTATCAAAAATGGGACATTACTGACACCTCAAAACCTTGTAGGCGTGTATATTCCTACACCATATTTGTCCATTTTCCTCTTCTTTGTTTTCCCATGTTTGACTATATTGGTATCCGCTTTTACGTACGCAGTGAATTTTTTTAAAGCAAAGAAAATGACAGATTTCAAATTAAAGTTGTTCTATTCCATTTTATTTATAACAAAGTTTACATAATAAACTTCATGACAAACTTTCACAATAAACTTAGGATGAAAATCATCAAATAGTAACCAACTTTGAGATTTGTTTCAATCTGGTACCTCAAACTTTATATCAACCATAAAAACCATCAAAGTTTCAAAACTGTTCCATTCTTATGTAATTTTTATGTTATAGTGACCAGAATGGAACACTTCTCAAACTTGGTTATTATTTTGTGGTTATTGTTTATGTTTAGTCGTGATTTAACGGGTTGTACATAAAGTTGGTTGGAATTAGTTAAATTCAGGGGGTGGATATTTAAAATTAATGTACAACATGTTAATGCATATATGGATACTTTAAGCACATTAATTTCAGAAAATTACATAAGAATGAAACAGATTTGAAACTTTGATAGTTTTTATGATTAGTATAAAGTTTAAGGTATCAAATTGGAACACTCGTGAAACTTGGTTACTAATGGGTGACATATTCCCATAAAGGTAATAACAAAATTAACACTATAAACTTTATATCAATATTTACACTATAAAATTAATAAGAAATCTACCCAAAACTTTATAACAATGTTTACAATATAAACTTACTACAAATTTACAATATAAACTTTATTTTAAAAATAAAGCATATTATTTCCGCCCAGAGATGCGACTCCGGCTACTTTTCCGGCGAGAGTCGTGGCGACTGTTCCGGCAAGAGTGGCGCTGCAAAAATAAATGTTAGATTTACAAATAAAATTAATAGATCTACCAAAAAAATATATAGATCCATAAAAAAACTCTAAATCTACAAATAAAATCATCATATCTAATAGAAAAATAAAAACTTATGAATCTTTAAAGAATTAAATAAATACGAATTTTTAAAAAAACATTTAAAAAAATAATTAGATCTACTTTTTCTTTTACTTTTACTTTTTGTTTTACTTTTACTTTTTCTTTTACTTTTTCTTTTAATTGTATGCATTTCATGTCACTCTCATACTTTTACTTTTTAAAAAAAAATAAAAAATTACGGATCTTTAAAATAAAATTAAAAACTTAAGGATCTTTAAAAAAGAGAGTAATTAAAAAAAAATACGGATTTAAAAAAAATAGATCTACATAAAAAAAATCGGATCTTAAAATAAATTGAGAACTTACAGATCTTTAAAAACAATTTAAAAAAAAACGGATTTTTAGATCCGATTTTTTTTTATGTAGATCTACTTTTTATTAATACTTTTTTATTAATAAAATGTTATAAATCCCTGAGTGCATTTTCCCACTAAGTGTATGACAAGTAACATATTTTATTACAAAGGCAAGTAACGACAAATTTTACAAACTACAATTATATGCTAACTGTCATGCACCAAAACATTATCTATATAAAACATTGGGATATATAATCGGGTCTATAAATATATATATATATATATAAATATATTCGAATCTATAAAAAAATTAAAAATATATTAAGGATCTGTAAAAAATTAAAAAAATACGGATATTTAAAAAAAAAGTACGCATCTTTTAAAAAATTATGAATCTTTAATAAATAATTAGATTTACAAATAAAATAAATATGATATATACACGCTAGGCACCACACCGGTTAGTCACTAAAAGTTTAGATGAAATCGATTTCCTATACTATTACACTATCTATTGAGAGAATACAATGATAAACAATAACAGTAGCTCCATGAAAACCATCAAAGGTATCACCAGAAAAAGTTGGTGTTAATTTTCTATTTTATAAAACGATGTGCTTTTAACCAAATTTGTAACAATTTGCACCGTGTTTCTTCAAAAACATGATTGTAAAAACAAAACATATAGATACAATTGTGAATAATAAATGATGGTAACTTGATACCTGGCCTGATTAAATCAGCCAAAAATTCATATAAGATATAGCAACATCCATTTAGATTTTTTTTTTCATTAATGCATTTCATCAAATAGTCTGTGTTCCTTGATCTCAACCTTGCATCGTATTAAAGTACCAATCAATCCAAAAAATAAAATGAAATATCAAAGCCTATGAGGGGTTAAGATGTCGAGTTTATCTATACCTGATTATGAGGGGTTAAGATGTAGAGTTTAGCTAAAAATTTAAATCTTTGGCCGTACCTCTATTGTTTACCAACTCTGCCCACAAACCACCTGCACCAGCATGATTAATCTCCTGTATGACGCAATACAGTTATGAAATTGAAAATTTGAAGTTCATAATCGATAAGAATGACAATATGTACCTCAAAGAAAACACCAAAAAGGGTTTCACGTATTTGTATCCAACAAAGTAGCCGAACATTGACAGAAAACACAAACCCCGATTAGAAGCCCAAGTATGTGAGCATGATTATCACTTCGTTTACCCATTATACATTTACAGGGCAGGCTAGTCTTTCCAGTGGCCTATTATAACACTGTCAACACATTACATAGACAGATAAAAGGCGCCAGCTGATAAAAGGCGCCAGCTGACCTTTTCAGCTTGCTTCAGTGTTTCTCCTTTCCGCTTCTTTTTACACAACATCATAATCCAATAAGTATCATAAACAACGCATTAAAAAGAGCCCAACATTTCTGGAGCAGGTTTTTTAGCGATTGGTAAAAAAAATCAAACTAAACATACTAATTAAAATCAAAACCTTTTCACTGCCCCAAGAAAGTGCTAGTTACCCCAATATATACCTGATTCCAAAAAGAAATGATTGCCGCCTAAGACTTTAATATCCATAAGACCATACCTGCATAAATCACCAGTTAGTTATCAAAATATATTGTTCATTATAATACTATGCAAACATAATGATTATATAGAATCATGATATATTAAAGTAACCACAGTAACAAAAATTAGTCAAACCTCAAAACACTTGTTGAAACTTGATGAACGGAATACCTTGTAGTTGCAGCCACAAAGCAAAACCAAAAGCATCTTTATCACCAACTATATTTTTCATGATCATCTAAGCAATAAAAGATTCAATGATATCAATAACTGAAATAAGTACATGGACCGAATTCAGTAAAGTCATTTACGTTTGTTACCACTTACCACGCCTTTATATTCATCTTCTTGGCATCTTGAAACTGTAAATAATCAGAAAACCAATAGCAACCCGATAAGCATAAGTGAACAACCATAACCATTAATAGGAGTAAGATCATAGAAACTCAAATACACAGCCGCAGTCCGCGTCTTGTTCTACCTAGCATGATGTAAAAAAATTGATTATTACCTTACCCAACATCACCAGGTCACTCGGAAGCGCTGCTGTTGGTCAGAACGTGAGCATAAAAAAAATAAAAGGTGAACGATTTTGTTGTTAACTTCTTCATAATGAATCTTCCGATTGTTTTGAAAGAAAACCCCCAAAAAAACCTACAGTCACATCACTTTTCCCTTCTTTTTCATATTCGGTTGGTTTCGCAAACTTCCCCATCCTCCGATCATCATCATCGCTAGAGCAGAAAAATCTTGTTTCTTGATTAACCTGATTTGATTTCTGTTTGCAGAGGGTTTGTGGAATGTTGTAGGTTTGTGGTGCCTAACTTTAATCATTGAATAGAAACATCATACCTTAGAATGAGGGAAAAATGGCAGACAATGGTGCAGCCACCCAAAAAAGCAACATATATAATATGAAAAAAAGATTTCCACCGAAATTAAAATAATAATTTCTTATTAACCAATCAGGTTTCAAGATTTTTTTCTCTCTTTAGTATATAGAGTAATTAGCAATCAAGTAGTCAAACAATCCCAAAAATTCAGCAATCAGTTTTCAATTCATGAACAACTTATGTACACGTGGATTAAATGATGTGGCACCTTGTCCAGCATTTTCTACTAAATATTTTAATGCAAGGTTGAGATCAAGGAACACAGACTATTTGATGAAATGCATTAATGAAAAAAAAAAAAAAAAAAAAAAAAATCTAAATGGATGTTGCTATATCTTATTAATGCATTTCATCAAATAGTCTGTGTTCCTTGATCTCAACCTTGCATCGTATTAAAGTACCAATCAATCCAAAAAATAAAATGAAATATCAAAGCCTATGAGGGGTTAAGATGTCGAGTTTATCTATACCTGATTATGAGGGGTTAAGATGTAGAGTTTAGCTTCATTTGAGTAGTTTCCACATGATGGTTGCTTCAAGTTTCATTAATCCTATTTTGAAAGCAAACAAACATCCCATTAAAAACACGTTTTAAGTTGCGGCCAAGGTAAATAAGTATATTAAAAAGGCCAAAAGGGAACTGTAAGGCTAGCATGCATACTCAATCCTGTTCTTAACAATATCTACTCTAACCAACGAAATGCTTTATACTTACTGCACCTTTAACAGCCGACTCATTGTTGCTTGCATATGACTTGACCAATTCATTTTCCGCATCTAAAGTCTTCCTTAGACCTTCAATGAACTTTATTCTGGCGTGCTCAATTGGTGTGCCTCATACAAGTTTATCATATCTGGCGTGATTCTAGGAGTCGCGAGATCGAGGATCAATTTGATTGCCTCTTAAAGGGATGGATTATCAGTACAATAAACAAAGGAGTACTCAACCGTGTCGATCAATTTGATTGCCTCTTAAAGGGTTGGATTATCAGTACAATAAACCAAGGAGTACTCAACCCTTAAAGGGTTGTATTATCAGTACAATAAAGTTGGAGACATTAGCATTTAAAAAGAATAAAAGGTTAGGCAGGGAATAAAAGAAAGAATAAAAGGTTAGACATTTTTTATTCAAAAAAAAAAGAATAAAAGGTTGGGACAATTCAATTGTGACTTTCCTAATTATTAGTTGTTACTTTATTGAATGAATGC
>BPTQ01000007.1:117168635-117354673 GCA_019973895.1 Chrysanthemum seticuspe
TGCTTGACAAAACTGACTACGACTCTTGGGCACAACGAATCAGATTGTATTGTCTTGGAAAGGAAAACGGAGTCAACATTCTCAAGTCTATTGATGAATGACCTTATCAGATTGAGACTACAAGAGACTTAATTGATACAGCTGCAGATGGAACAATGATCTATGGAATAGACAGACCAAAGACGTATGATGAGCTCAATGATAAGGAGAAAAAGAGATTCGATGCTGATATCAGGGCTTCCAGCATTATACTTCAGGGTCTTCCAAAAGATATCTACAAGCTTATCAATCACAACACTGAAGCCAAGGCAGTATGGGATAATGTCAAGATGCTTCTCTCAGGTTCTGAATTACCCAAAGAAGACAGAGAATCACAACTGTATGATGAGTTTGAGCATTCCAAAATGAAACCAGATGAGAGTGTCTATGAATACTACGTGAGATTCTATAAGCTTGTGAATGACATGAGGAACATCAAAATGACCATGCCAAACATTCAGCTGAACTCAAAGTTTGTGAACAACATGAATCCCGAATGGCACAAGTTTGTCACCTCTGTGAAACTAACCAAAGGATTGAAGAATACAAACTATGAGCAGCTGTATGCCTTCCTTCTTTAGAATGAGAGACATGCCATGTTTGAAAAAAGGATTCTTGATCAGTTCAAAACCAACCAGGGAGAAACAAGCTCATCAAATGATTCAACAGCTTTTTACACAAATATTGGAGTTACCACCAAAGCTTCTCAAGTCATACCCATGGGTAATGGTAACTACAAACTCATTCCCAACCAAGTTTCAAACAACATGATGCCAATGCAGTCATGGAACACTTTATCAATCAATTGGCTCTTATGGTTAAACAAAACTTAACCTTCACTCCACATACTAACCATCTTCACACTAACAATGAAATCAGGACTGCGTCCAATCTACACAATCATGCTTTGGTTAGAGATGGAAAGGTTACAGTGCAACCAGCTCAAGGAAGACAATATGAACAAAGAAGAGGTGGATTAGGAGGAGGGTATGTGGAAAATCAGTATAGGGGAAGGAATGAAAATCAAGGTCAAGCTAAGCCAATTAAGTGCTACAACTGTGGTGGTGATGGACACATAGCACGGAACTGCACTTCTCCAAAACGCCCTCAAAATGCAGAGTACTTCAAAGACAAGATGTTACTAGTACAAGCTCAGGATAATGGAGTTGTGTTGGATGAAGAGGAGTTGTTGTTTCTTGCTGAGGGCAATGCCAAGACATATGACGCAGATGTGGATGAGCAGCCAATTCAGGAGATAGGTCATAATCATCAGAATGCCTTTCAAGTTGCAGACTGTGATGCATACGACTCTGACGTCGATGATGAACCTACTGCACAGACAATCTTCTTGGCTAGCATTTCTATGGTCACTCCAAAGGTCTCATCATCACAACAAGCTGGTCCATCCAAAGAATCAATCATCTTAGAGATATTAAAACTATACGATGATCTTGATGAGCAAAAGATACATGACAAAGTACAATCAACTGAAACTTTTAAGTCAAATATTGAAAATATGGGTAATATCAATGTTGTCCCATATGCTCAATATGTGAAACAAAGTGAAAGTGAGACTGTACCAAGTGATGCATCTTCTGCAGTCAATGATGACTATGTTTTTGATGAATACACTGCATGTGCCCCTGATGATTCTGTTATCTCTGAACTGAATGCCTATAAAGAACAAGTAGCTATTTATGAACAACGTGCTAAGTTTGAGTTAACCACCTGTGAGCAGGAAATGGATGAGCAAATGCGTACAACTATTAGAAAAAGAAAGTTTAGAGAAGAAGTATTAAAACAAGAGTTAAACTCCTTACAAGAAAAGCTTTCTAAAACTGCTAAGCAAAAACAAGAACTTAAAGAAAATGTTAAAATGCTTAAGCAAGAATTCAGTGCTAAGGAATCAAAACTTTTGAATGATTTTTCTAATCTAAAAACCTTGAAAAACAAGCTTGAAAATAAGTTGTACGTACAAGGGAATACCATTCAGACTGCTCACATGATCACTAAGCATAGAGTTCTCAGCGATAAGCATAGTATCCCCATTATAAAGGAATCCAACCTTGAGTATGGTAAGATAGCAAAAGCTGCTCAAAATATAATCTATGATGGCAATGAGATTCTTAAACATAGACAGAAACCTAGTTGCATTGAGTGCACTGAGGAAGATAGAAAACTAGATGATGCATCTAGGGATAAAATGAATAAGAAGCTTAACGATCCTGTATGTAAAGAGAATAACATAACGATCAAACCCCATGATTACACTAAGGAAAATTGGACACATGTTTAAGCCTCAATCTCAATTAACCCCATAACAGATCTTTTGGAAGAAAGACATGGATAAGCTAAAAGTTAATGTACTTGTTGAAACAAACACTCCCTTTAAGAAAATGCCTGTAGCTACTGTGTATCCTCCAAATACACCAATGCATCTAGTTCCTAGATCTATTGCCACTAATAGCAAGACCTTAATCAGCCTATATGTTGTTTATCAGCTATTTGTTGATTTTGAGAAAACATGTAAGAAGAGAATCACACCTACAGGGATAACTGAGGGGGAAAGGGGTTTTAAGCAAACAAAAGAATGTTATTTAACTGAGGTCATGCCTTTTTTCAAACAATTAAAAGGTCAATTTGAGAGTCTTCAAAAAGGGATAAATTCAGACATTAAAGAAATGGAAAAGGAATTTGATGCAATGATAGTTGAAGTCAATGATTATGAACAAGAACTCAAATATAATGAGGTTGAAAGAAAGAACTTGCACATCTTAAATGAGAATTTGATTTTGAGTTGTGTTGCTCAAGACGTGTTTTATACTATTACTAAGCACTCTATTACTGCTTCTCAAGTTCATGAATTATCTATTGCATTGAAAGTTTCCCATGATCGTGTCATTGAGCTTGAAAACAAAAACTCAGAACTAAGTGAGAAAATTGATCAACATGATCACAATAATTTGGTAAAACATCTTTCTAAACTAGAAGTTGAACATTTTGATCTACAACTAAAATATCAACATCTTAAAGAAAATGTCAAAACCTCAAATATCAAGACATCTTCAGATGTTCCAGAGTTTGATGCAGTTTTTCAGATAAACAAACATGACGAACAGATTCAAGTTCATTGTACCACGATCAGAAAGTTGAAAGCCCAAATCTCTCAATTAAAGGGTGAAAAGAACAATGTGACTGGCTCCCAAATGCCTCCTCCTTTAGATTCTCAGTATTCTCAAACTTTTCATCTTCAAAACTTAGTTAATGCTTTACAAAAAGAAAACGAGAGTTTTCTAGAAGAAAATGAAAAAGTTAAACGACACTTTAAAGAGTTATATGATTCAATGAAAGTCACTCGTGACAAAAACAATGAAAAAATAACGTCTTTACAAAAAGAAATTGAGAATCTGAGGAGTCAGGAAAAAGGGAAACTGCCACTTGTTTTTAATGAGAATGTTGCATCAATGTCGTCCTCAGACTGCAAATATACTGTGACTGTTAAATACATTCCTCCTCATCTTAGGAATAATGAACCTGTGTTTCACAACTATTGTGCTCACCTTAAGGATAGTCTAGAATGTCTCCGTGAGATCGTGGAAGAGGATTTCTTAAATAAGCCTCTTGATAGAGAAATTAAGTTTGCTTGCATTCAGGCCCTCAAGATCTGCTAAAATGTTTAATAGCAACATGTCCTAAATCCTTAGGTGCGAAAGGTAAAGTTGTAATGCCTTGTTCTATGCCTAGTGCCAAGTATACAAATCATTCTATGCCCAGTTTTAAGAAAGTGAACACTAATGTGGCTTCAAGTAGTTCAGATCCCTGCACGTTTAGTTCAGGAATGCAAAAAGTAGATCAACCAACTAATGTTCCCATAATTCCCTCTACAGGAGTAATCAGTGACATTAAAGCAAGAGGTTCAAAGCCTCCAGGCAATACCAAGTAATGATGATTGCGTGGTGTCTGTTACTAATCTTGAATGTGGTATGAATGATTTGTCTAATGTTGTTAAATGCCCAGTTAAAACTGTTAATGCTAAAAATCAAGCTAAGAAGGCTAAAAGGCAAAGGCGAAAGAAAGTTAGAAAATAGTGGAAACCTACAGGAAGGAAATTTAGTAATATAGGTTATCAATGGATACCTACTGGGCATAAGGTTAATGAGTTTTGACCTAAATTTTCTAAGTCAATTCCCACTAGAAAATGGATGCCTATTGGTAGAACTATTCCCTTAAGAAGTGAACATTCTTTGAATAGGTCAAATATGGACACTAGCACTACATTTATTTCTAATGAGTCCATTGTTTCTACTTCTGATGTGGGAGTTCCAATCACTGTTACTAACCAAATGGAACCCATTCTTGCATGGGGATCCCAATTATCCAGTTATCCATTCTTGTCTGTGTTCAACTGCTGATCGTTCAAATCGTTCTGTGGTACCTGGACTCAGGCTGTTCCAAGCATATGACTGGAGACCGGTCACGGCTCATGAACTTCGTGAGCAAATTCATCGGAACTGTGAGATTCGGAAACGATCATTTTGGTGCTTTTATGGGTTATGGAGATTACGTGGTTGGAGATAGTGTGATTTCGAGGGTATATTATGTTGAAGGTCTTGGACATAATCTATTTTCTGTCGAACAATTTTGTGACTCATATTTAGAAGTGGCCTTCAGAAAACATACTTGCTTTGTTAGAGAACTTGATGATGTAGAACTTCTCAAAGGAACTCGTGGTTCAAACCTATACACCATCTCTATCGAAGATATGATGAAATCTTCACCCATCTACTTGCTGTCAAAGGCTTCCAAAACTAAGTCATGGCTATGGCACCGTCGTCTCAATCACTTGAACTTTGGTACCATAAACAATCTTTCAAGAAAGGACTTAGTAAGAGGATTACCTAGATTAAAGTATGAAAAATATCATCTTTGTTCAGCTTGCCAATTGGGAAAAAGCACAAAATATGCCCACAAACCAAAACCCACAAACTCAGTAATGGAAGTTCTTCATACCCTTCATATGGATCTGTGCGGACCAACGAGAGTGCAAACGATAAATGGGAAGAAATATATTCTAGTAGTTGTTGATGACTGATTGGGTCCAAACCGTCAAGTTTAGCACACAAATCAACCACTTGTGAATGGTCAACCGTAATAAAATTCAAATAGTCTAAAACCAATGCAATTTCCCTTGGAATATAGTGGATTCCCGGGTCGTTAAGTCCCACGGAGGATTAATGGTGCTTAAAAACGTTCAGATGTCGAATGATCACTAAGGATAATGATCAGTAAGGATTTTGATTGATAACTACACTACTGATTGATTGGAATTGTATTTGAATACAGAACTGTAAAGCACAACAATCAGATTAAATAAACTTAAACGAATACGTTTATTAAATTTTACGTAAACGTACAAAATAAAACGTGAGTTTTAAGAAATTAAAGACCTACAAATATGAAAATGATATTTTTACAATCCTAATAATAAAAGAAAATTATTGGAAAAAGAAAATTATTTTTATAACTATTTATTTAATTATTATTAATTAAAAACTATTTTTAACTATTTAATAATACTCTAAAATATAAGAAAATGTGAAATAAAGCTAGAAAAATGAAATTATGATTTAGAAAAATCTAAAATATTATAAAACTTATTTTAAAATTGAAAATATATTTATTACACTTTTTATCTATTTATTATTAATTAATTACTATTTAAAATACACTTAAATACAAGAAAATACAAAATTAAACTAGAAAAATGAAATTTTAACTTGGAAAAATCTAAAATATTATAAAACTAATTTTAAAACTAAAAAGATATTTTTTATGTTTTTTATTTATTTATTATTAATTATTTAATACTTTTAACTATTTTAAATTTTAATAAATACTAAACAAGCTAAGAAAATTATGAAACTTCTTCTAAAAATATCCTATGATGACAGAAAGCTAAGAAAATTATAAAAACAGAATTTGCTTAAGAATAAGCTGAAAAGAAAAATTAAAAAGCTAATTTCTATTACATAAACTTGTTAGCTAGTGCTATTCCACATCTTAGCTTTCAGGGAAGCCCACGGAGCGGTTCTGAAAGAATGTAGTGGTGAACGAAGTTGACTTTGACTTATAGCAATTCTCCTTCTCTTAGCTGAAGGCTTATCCATGAATCCGGACTTGAAGAACTTGAGGGCATAGGATTCAATCCAGCCACAGGTTCTCCCTATGGCTACCTTGTTGCGAACGAAAGACCGGATCTCTATTCTTCCAGCAATCTTCTTTTGATGATAAAAAAGAAAACTATTTAACTACTTAAAATAAGCAACTTTAATGAAAACAAAAATTTTACAACTTAAAAATAAGCTGTTTAGAAGCTTAAAAGCTAAACAGTGAGCTTATGAGCTTAATTTGATTTTTCTAAGCTCAAATAAGCTTACAAACTGGAACCAAGGATGAAATAAGCTATAAACAAGCTAAAGCTACTTATATTAAGCTAAAAGACACAAATAAGCACACTGATAAGCTATAATGATCAAATAAGCACTTATACTAAACTAGAAAACCAAACAGGCCTGCAGCCATATCTGAGAGCAATTTTAGCTTATGAAATAAGCTTAAAAGCTCAAATTAAAGACTGGGGTATCAAGATGAGCTGGTGGGCTTTCCAAAAAGTCCAAGCTCACACTCTATGGTTGACTAATGAGCTTATGACAAGCTTGTGAAAAAGCTTGTGAACCACTGATTAGTTATGTGCACACAGAAATAGGACAAACAATAAATCACTTACAGCCCTACCAAATAAGCTATAAAGTAAAAACTTAAGCTTGGATCTTCAAGACAGCTAGGTTAGCTTTCCAAAGAACCAAATTTCACAAGCTATGGTTTACTATTAAGCTTTTTATGAGCTTGTGAAATAGGTAGGCTCAACTGTGCACAAGGCACCTATTTGAAAAAGGGCTTAAAAGAAGCTAAGAAATAAGCTATTAAATAAGCTATCTAGAAATTATAAAAAATACTAGGCTAAAGCTGAGCAACTATATTTTAATATTCCAAAAGCTCAAATCTTAAAAGCTAATAATAAGTCCTATAGCAAATAATCTAGTTTATTCAAAAACTGCAAAACTGAAATTTTGACTTTTCTAATTACTCTATTAGGTTGACTATTATGAACTTTAAATCAAATCTACTCACTGATTATGTTATGATAACCTAAAATAAGATGGAATTAAGCTAGGTTACCAAGTTATAAGCTACTATTATGAGTTTTACTCTTTAAAACCTAACAGTTAACAATTTAAGTGAGATTAAAAGTAACTTTGACTTTTGAACAAGCAAGCACTAGTTTTTCTTAGTGTGACATGAATCAAAAAAGAACAATGACTAGAATACCTTCTAACACAGATGATGAGTGTGTAAATACTCATCATTTTTGGTCAAATCTGAACTGCAAAACATTTAAAAATGCTCAGAAATGCATCAAAATACTGAAAATATCTCAAAATTGCATTTTATATGTTTCAGATGCAAAATGTTTAAAATCAGACGAAAAATGAGCTAAGTTTGCATAATTGGCAGTTTCAGTCCCCCAAGTTTCAAAAGTTGTCAGAAATAGTCCCTGAGCACTTATTATAAAAGAAAAGTTACCAAAGGTCCTTTTAAAATCATAACTTGTCATAATTAGTCCTTTGGTGAAAAATGTCAAAAGTTTTGAGAAATTACAAGTTTAGTCCTTTGAGTTTCAAAAATGACAAGTTTGGTCCTTGGAATATTAGAGATTTTCAAGTTTAGCCCTTGGATTATAATTTCAGAATGTACATGATTGGTCCCTGGAAAATCAGAATTGGCAGCTTTGGTCCCTTGTTTTTCAGAAATTACAAAACAAGTCCTTGTATAACAAGCCATGACCCTTTGTATCACTTGACCCCCTGCCAATATACCTTGTGACCCCCTGCCAAACCCTCCTATGAACCAGTCCAATATCACCTTTGACCCCTTTGCCTATTATTAATATCCAGTCAAACCCATGGTCAATTCCCGCTCACGGGTTCCCTCTCCATCATCATCACCTACACCTGCCTGCAACTCCTATTCACACTCCATCATCATCACATTCCTACCCTCCAAACACCCCAAGCCAAGATGCATTAAATGCTTCCTTCCCTGTCCAAGTTATCAGTCCCAACTGGCATATCTAGTTTTCCCGCCAAAAGCCATCAAAGGCTAAAAAGGGCTTCAAATAATCCAATGGCTGAGATTATTAGTGGGAAATGCTCAGAAGAGAGAGAGAATGCATTTTTGCATATAAATAGAAGGAAGAGAAGGAGGACAAGGAGTAGTCTTTAGTTTTTAGTTTCTATGTATGTCGTTTTTATGTTTGAGTTTTAATTAAGTCTTAAAATTGTATTTTTAATCCTCCTTGTATCAAACTTAAGCTATTGTATCAGTTGTACTTAATTTTTAGTGGTAATTCAAAGCTTGGTTAAGTTTCCTGTTTTTCCATTTTCTATAATAATACCTGTTTTAACATTATTAAACATCAAGCTTCACATAGCTTTATATCCACTTATATAAGCTTATTCAAGCTGTTTATAGCTTTGAATAAGCTTATCAGACAGATTCAAGCAAACTTGGTACTTGGTCAACAAAAGTCAACTGAAGCAGATTTGGGTTGATGCAGAGTTGAACAATGGGTTGATTCTTAGTTAGATTTGGGTTGAAAATGGTTTAGGATAGTGATACTTGCTGTTTTACATGTCATTATGACAGGACCTCTTGTAAGTGTTGAAATATGTTTCTAAACATTTATATACTATTCTTTGAATCTGTTGCTTGAATCTGAGTAGTTTAGTTATAATTAGTATTATTTGATCTTTATTTAATGTTAGTTTAGATTAGTCTAGTAATAATCTGTTTTTAATTCATAAAATCAGTTAGAAACTAGTGTTTGGATAAGTAGTTAAATTGAGCTTGAGGTTTGGTTTTGGCTTAAAATTAGTTACATTAGTCTCATTTAGGGTTATTAGATTCAACTCAGCTGTTAGTTTGCACCTTAGAAAGCTTTAAGTCAAAATTGCATCAAATCATCTCTTGTGGTCATAACTGTTTGAATCAGTAAGTGAAATCTTGCATTTAGTTTTAGAAATCATAGAAATAGCTTCCATTAAGCTTAGTCTATCATCAAACATCATTTTCAATCACTGAATCTAGCTTTGAAGTTCATTAAAGTCAAAATATCAAAACTGTCTCAAAAAGTCAAAAGTGAAAAAAAAAACCAGTTTTGACCCAACATAAGTGGATTTTTAATTGATTCATTTCTGGTTCAAAATCATTGAAATTTTGGGTTTTACAAGTTCAGTAGGTCAAGGTTGGATAAATGATTTTTGTCGAATTTTAGAAATTTTCTATAAGCTTCAAAGTAGCTTGTCAAAAAGGGCTTATTTGCCCTGTGCACTGACTCAGTGAATACTGAGTCTGCACAGGTTCTTGCAGAGCTTGTCAAAAGCTTATTTGAGCTTATCTTGGTCTCATTTTTGGTTTATAAGTAGCTAGCCAGGTCTCCTTCAAGTTCCTACATCTGGTTTTGAGTTTAGCTTATCTGAGTAGCTTATTCTCAAGCTTCAAAGTAGTAGCTAAAAATCTGTTTTGGCACTTGATTTCAAATCATCAAATATGTGTAGTTTGGATTTCAGAGGTTAAAGCTAGTTGATATTAGTTGTTTTTGAGTAGTTTTAACATATTATAGCTTCTGTGATAGATTGGTGCTCAGTTTGTAGCATTTGGCTTATTTCAAGTGCTTATTTATAAGCACTTGTCACTGCAGTTTCATAATCCTACACATAAGCTACTGTTTTTATATTTTTCTTAGATTCATAATATTAATTTAGACTTTTCTTGAATTTTTCATATTTGTCTAGCACTGTTTGCTATTTTTCTTCATTTAAAACAGTTTTTAGGTATTTTTAATTAGCTTTTAATACAATTAAATCAGAAAAACTTCAAAAAAATAAGTTTTCATTTTTCCTAAGTTAAGATAAATATAAAAAGCAAAAAAATAATTTTTCCAGATTTTTCTTAGTTTAATTTGTAATTTTTAGTAATTTAATTAGTTTAAAATAGTTTTTAATTCATAGAAAATAGAAAAATAATCAGAAAAATACAAAATTAGTTTTGAAAATTCTCTTTAGATATTTTAGATTTTTCTAAGTCATAATTTCATTTTCTAGCTTTATCTCATATTTTCTTGTATTTTAGGGTATTATTAAATAGTTAAAAATAGTTTTTTTTATTAATAATAATTAGATAAATAGTTTTAAACATAATTTTATTTTTCTAAAAATTTTCTCTTATCATTAGGTTTGTAAAAATGTCATTTTTATATTTTTAGGATTAATACTGTTTCATTTTCACATTTTCTTTTCTACGTCACGTAGTTTTTAAGTTAAATTTTATAAAAGAAAAATAAAAAACATCATTTTTAAAAATAGTGATAGCGTTTATTTAATATAGTTTATCTTTTTAATTTTCTTTAATTTGCATTTAAGCCCCTGTAATTTATAAACTTTTTCTTTAGGTTTAATCAATCATATCTCTTTTTCCGTTCAAATCCTCTCGATCACTATTCGTTTGATTATTCTCGCACAGCTAGTTGGGACATAACGACCTGGGGAAACACTATACTCTCATGGACTTCATTGCATTTGGTTCCAGACTGTTTGAAGTTTGTTACGGTTGACCATTCACAAGTGGTCAGCTTGTGTGACAAAACTTGACCGTCTGGGAGCGAATCAAATTTTGGCGCCGCTGCCGGGGAGCTGTGCTAATTATCTTACGCTTAGCAGATTAGTGATTTGAATATTCACTCCTTGTTCATACCATCTATATATATATATATATATATATATATATCTATATTTTCTTATAAAAAAATCCAAAAACCCAAAAACATCCAAAAACGTATAAAACACAAAAATATTTTCCTTTTGTTTCTATATATATATCAAAGATAAAAATACAAAAAGATTTGTCGTTTTCTTTAATAATAACAACATAAAAAATTACCACCGCAAACCAAGGCAGTGTACTACCTAACTGGGGGTACGACCATAATAAGTTCCCGAACCAAAGATTAAAACTTGCCTTTGTGTCCTTGTGAGTGGTGTACCTTTTTCAAAGAAGCCACTCATCTTGTGATTATTGGTTTAAGTTCACTGTTGTTTTGCCTCAATATTGTTTTAATTGGATTTGTTGTTATATCTACGTTTCAAAACCAGAAAACTCAAAAAGATTCTTCTTACCCCATTTTCATAATTCATTTTCATAATTCTCTTCCTTAACTATGAGATTCCTTAGAGTTAACTCTAGTGTATGCGCACTCGCTCTTCTAGATCTGTAAGCCCATTTCGTGAGCTTGTCAGGATTCCAAGAAGGCATGTCCGTAGACGTTCTGCCCCATCAGTCGGATCTGAGATCCGGACTGCTCACACTACTTCCGTTATCATGGCGGAAGAACGTCCTATGTGTGAGCTTCTCCAGGCACCCATCGACGGGTATGGAGATGCTATTGTTATCCCAGCCATTGTGGCTGAAAATTTTGAACTCAAAACCGGGTTACTGAATCTTGTAACCTCAAGTCAATTCTATGGTTTTGAGCGGGATGATCCTCATGCTCATATTCGATGGTTTAACAAGATTGCATCTACCATTAAATACAAGAATGTCCCCACAGATGCTGTCAAGCTTCTTCTGTTCCCATTTTCCCTTGAGGGGCAAGCCCGGATTTGGCTTGAAAAACAACCCCCTAAATCAATCGAAACATGGGAAGACCTGGTGAAGAAATTTGTGAACGAGTTTTATCCACCTTCCAAAACCACGAGTCTTAAAAATGAAATCATCAAGTTTACACAAAAGTTTGATGAACCCTTCAGTGAATCATGGGATCGTTTTAAGGAATTGCTCCGCAAATGTCCTCACCACGGTTTCTCCGAGTTAATGCAACTCGATACTTTCTATAATGGAGTGAGTCAATCTGATCAAGATTCTCTCAATTCCTCCGCTGGAGGAAATTTCTTAAGCAAAACTGTAAAAGAAGCTTTAGCGATCATTGAAAACAAGTCTAAAGTCCGCACTGCACGAAGCAAACCGGTTGTTTCACAAGTCAGTGTTGGTCCTTCTACTTCATCGCCCGTGAGTCAATCTAGCACCGATGCTAAGATTGACAAACTCACGGAAGCAATTCAAGCTTTGGTTCTCTCCAACCAAAAGAAAGTTTCTTTTCCACAAACTTCACCTCCTGCTGAAGTTAAGAAAGTGGAAGTCTGTGTTACTTGTGGTGGCCCCCATGCCTACTACAACTGTATGGCCACCGATGGTAACCCTTTTGAAGCAAACGCTGTGGGCGGGATTTCTAATCCAGGAGGCAACCAATACCGTGCTCCTATAGACCCGAACCACCGTCCTAACCACTACCCTGGACCTCCCGGTTTCAACCAAAACCGTAATCAAAATCAGAATAGAACGAACCAAGGTTTTCAAAACCAAGGTAATTTTAGTCAAAATAACGGTTTTCAAAATCAAAGTCAAAACTTCCAAAACCAAGGAAATTTTAATAGAAACCAAGGTCAGGGAAATTTCAACCCAGGGTATTTTCATGGCAATAATCAAGGAAATTTCCAAAATCAAGGCCCTAATCCAAACAATAGGGGCCAGAATTTTCCTACACAAGATCAAGCCATTTTTCCAACTGGACCATCATCTGATGAGTTGTTGAAGTGATGAGTGTCTAAATACTCATCATTTTTGTACAATCTAAACTGCAAAATCATCTGAAAACACTCAGAAACACATCAAAATGATCAAAATATCACAAATCAGTGTTTTATGTGTTTTAAATGCAAAAATATCAAAATCAGATGAAAAATGTATCAAGTTTGCAAAATTGGCAGTTTTAGTTCCCCAAGTTTTAAAAGTTGTCAAATCTAGTCCCTGGAATTAAAAAATGTGAAGTTTTGTCATTCAAGGTCCCTGAAGTATTCTAAGTTATCAAAAATGATCCTTAAATGATTCTTTGGTCAATTGGCAAGAAAGGTCCCTAAACTTTGAAATTTTGCAAAACTAGTCCTTGGACATTTAAAAAATGGATTTTATGCAAAAAGGGCCCTTGTACTATCAATGTTTGTCATGTTTGGTCCTTGTGAGAAGTTTGGAAAAGTATCATTTTCAGTCCTTGAGGTTTGGATATATTACAAATTTGATCCTTGTTATCTAGTTAAACCAAACGGACACCTTATAATATTAAAAGCCCAAATCCAAGTCCAAAACACCAGCTGGCCCAAACCCTTGACCCGACCCCAAGTTATTAACCCACCCCTTCGGTCAACCAAAGTCAAACACAAAGAAATACCGCCAGGTACTGTTCACCTCCCTCTCCACCCCTGTAACACCAAAACCAGAGATGGTTTTCCCACTTTTTCAACCCCCTCTCCATACTATGTTCCCTCCACCTCCTCTAAACAACAAATATCCTTAATTGATTGAACCAAACCCAATTAATGATCAAACCTGCTTTGAAGAAATATTTGGCGCCAAAACTACAAGTGGACGGATATGATGGTTCTAGCCAATCCAATGGCTCAAATTTGGTGGGAAACAATCAGAGGTCAAGGAGGAGTGCATAAAGTCTATAAAGAGGAGCTTAGATGCATTGTATCATAGTATCTAGTGTAATTTTCATTTCATTAAGTCGTTTTAGCTTACTTTCAATTTCAAGTGTATGTTTTAGTCTTAAAACTCTGAATTTCAAGTTCTTATGTATTAATAAAACTTTTGTGAACCTTCAATTCAAGTATCAACTTATATCTCAGCTTATGCAATTTTCCTCATTTTCAAAAATCTCATGAATGATCCATTGTTGTTTGTAGATGTTTGTATGGACTGAAATAGGTCACATAAGCTCCCATATAGCTTTTCTAAGCTATTAGAAACACTAAAATTCAGTTTAGAAGCAAAATAAAAAAATCACCAAAAATACAAATTAAATAGTTCAAAAATCAAAAATCACATGGAGAAGGTGTACACAGCTGGAGCAGGGTAAATCATGGATGGCCTTGGGTTAGAAGCTTAGTGGTAAGCTAATAGGGGTGTTCATTGGTCCTTGATCTCAGTTTGCAGTTGGATATCCATTTGTAAGCTTTTTTGACTAATTTGGCATTTCACTGTTGCAAGTGTTCATTAGCTTAAATATCTGTTTCTATATGTTTATTAGCTAGAGTTAAGTGTATTCAAGCTATAAATTCAGTAGGTTGTTCTTTGAAATTGGTATTTAGCAAAAATCTCTTTTTGACAGTTAATAGTGCATCATTGTCATTTCTGATTTTGATGTTGTTTTGGTTGTTGTTTTAGGTGTCATTAGTCCTAATAAGTAATGCTATAAGGTCTGCAATAACTTTCATGGATTGAATTTTTGATTTGCTTTGAAAAATTCCAAAACTGTCACTTAAAGGGTGTTTGGATTTGCTTGCTTAAACTGTAGTAAGTCTTGCTTATGTTTGTTGTTTGTGTTTGTTCTGAGTCACACTTGTTCTAATTAGTTCAAAGAAGTCAAGAAATTCAGTACTCATTCAAGGAAAAGTCAAAAGAGGATTTGATCTCATCTTATGAGCTCACTGTTTGATTTTTAAGATTCATGATCATGATTCTGTGTTAGGAAGTTGTTAATCTTGCTCAAGTTAGTCTTATTACACCTTAACACAACATATTCAGTGATTTAAATCAGGTTAAAGTTCATCTAAGTCAAACTTTTGGTTTTGAACAAAAGTCAAATTTTTATTTAGGTCGTTTTTGAATAAAATAGATCTTTTTAGTGTGAGTTTAATACTGTGTTTTAGCTTAAAAGCTCTTAGAGTATTAAAGTTTGGTTGCTATACAAAAATACAAAAATGCTAGTTCTCTGTTTCTCAGCTTTTTAAGTGCTTATTTTACTGCTTATTGTGGATACCTAGTCTGTTATAGTGCCCTGTGCACAGTTGGTTGGTCAAACTTCATAAGCTCACCAAAAGCTCTATAGTTGTCCAAAACTTGTGATCCTTGGTTCTTTGGAAAGCCAACCTGGCCATCTTGAAGTATCAAGCTTTGTTTTTCAATTTCTAGCTTGTTTGCTAGGGCTGCAATAAGCTCAAAGATTGTCCCATTTATGTGTTATAACCAAGTGCTTATTTGCTTGTTTCTAGCTTATCAGTGTGCTTATCTGTCTCTTTTAGCTTTAGTTCAGTTCATCTAGCTTGTTTACATCCACTTTAAGCTTTTGTTTCAGTGTGTGAGCTTGTTTGAGCTTATTTCCACCAAATAAGCTCTTAAGCTAACTGTTGTGATATTAAGCTCCTCAAACAGCTTATTTGTGACTTGTAAAATTTTTGTCTTTGTTAAAGTTTCATAATATCAGTATTAAAGTAGTTTTCAAAAAGAAAATCCAGAAAAAGATCAATTAAAAATCAGTGATAGTGTTTATTTAATAAGTTTTAGCTTTTTGATTTTTCTTTTCAGCTTATTAATAAGCAAATCTTGTTTTTCTATTTTTCTTAGGTTTCTGTCATCATATAGTATTTTTAGAAAAAGTTTCATATTTTTCTCTATCTTCTTAGTATTTATTATAATTTTAATTAGTTAAAAATAGTAATTAATTATTAATAAATAATTAAAAAGCATAAAAAATATATTTTCAGTTTTAAAATTAGTCTTATCATATTTTAGATTTTTCAAAGTTGAAATTTTATTTTTCCAAGTTTATTTTATATTTTCTAGTATTTAAGTGTATTTTAAATAGTTATTAATTAGTAATAATTAAATAAAAAGTGTGAAAAATATATTTTTAATTTTAAAATTAGTTTTATAGTATTTTAGATTTTTCTGAATCATAAGTATATTTTTCTAGCCTTATTTTGTATTTTCTTCTATTTTAGAGTATTTATTAAATAGTTAAAATAGTTTTAATTAATAATAATTAATTAAATAGTGTTAAAAATAATTTTCTTTTTCTAATAATTTTATTTTATTTTTAGGATTCCAAAAATGTCATTTTTATATTTTTAGGTCTTTTATTTCTCAGATTTACTTTTTATTTTGTATGTATACGTAGTTTTTAAACTTACGTTTACGTTTTTCTTATCTGATTGTTGTGCTTCCCTATTCTGTATTCCATTCCATTCCAATCAATCAGTAGTGTAATATTTCTAATCAAAACCTTTACAGATCACTATCCTTAGTGATCAATCCATCATCTGAGTTTGTGTTTTACACACCATTGAGTCTCCGTGGGACTAAACGACCCGGGAATTCATTGTATTCTCTTATCTTCATTGTATTTTTGTTTTAAGCAGTTTTAAGCTTCTTACGGTTAGCCATTCACAAGTGGCTAGCTTGAGTGAGGTAGCTTGACTGTTTAGCACAGATCAAATTTTGGCACCGCTGCCGGGGAGGCTTTAGCGTGTGTTTAGCCATTTTCAGATCCATTCTTGCACATAACCCATCATTTGTAAAAAGTTTTTTGTAAAGTTATAAGAAAATCAAAAAGTTCATTAACACTTTTCCTAAAGTGTTAAAAACACCAAAAAAATATAAAACAACAAAACAATCGTAGCGTTTTCTATCTTGTATTGTCTTTAAGGTGATTCTTAACACAATACGATTTGGTTAACCGAGACGATACCAAAAATATTGTCCAAAAGTTTTTGAACCCATTTGCACAAATCTTACCTACGTCTTTTCAGTGGTACTTAATTTATACATAAAAATCAACCACCGCAAATCAAGGCAGTGCACTACCTAACTGGGGGTGCGACCATAATAAGTTCCCGAACATCAGATTTAAAACTTGCCTTTGTGTCACTTGTGATTTGGTGTACCTTTTTCAAAGAAGCCATTTCATTTGTGATTATTGGTTAAGTTCACTTGTCGTTTTGCCTCATTTGTTTTGAAAATTGATTTTTATACTTAGTGCATGCGCACTCGTTCTTCCAGTTCTACAAGTCCACTTTCTGAACTTGGAAACATTCCTCGTAGACGTAGAGGACGTTCAGCTCCTTCAGCCGTGACTGAGGAACGTCTACCACCACCACCTCCTGTCGAAATGGCAGAAGACAAACCGATGAATGAGCTTCTCCAAGCACCCATCGAGGGTTACGGAGATGCCATTGTTGTCCCAGCCATCGTGGCTGACACTTTTGAGCTCAAAACCGGGTTGCTTAATCTAGTAACCCAAAGCCAATTCTATGGTTTTGAGCGGGATGATCCTCATGCACACATTCGATGGTTTAACAAGATTGCATCTACCATCAAGTACAAGAATGTCCCTATGAAGCTATCAAGCTTCTTCTGTTCCCATTTTCTCTAGAGGGACAAGCCCGAAATTGGCTTGAGAAACAACCCCCTCGTTCTATAGAGACATGGGAAGATCTTGTCACCAAGTTCGTTAACGAGTTCTATCCTCCATCCCGAACCACAAGTCTTAAGAATGAGATAATGAAATTTTCTCAGAGATTTGATGAATCATTCGGGGAGGCATGGGATCATTACAAAGAGTTGCTTCGCAAGTGTCCGCATCATGGTTTTACCGAGTTAATGCAAATGGATACTTTCTATAATGGTCTCAATCAGACAAATCAAGACTCTTTGAATGCCTCCGCGGGAGGTAATTTCCTGAGCAAGACCACAAAAGAGGCCTTGCAAATCATTGAGAACAAATCTCAGGTCCGTCCTTTCAGAGCAAAGACATATCAGTCTCATGCTGGACCTTCTTCTTCTTCATCCCCCGTGAGTACATCTAGCACCGATGCTAAGATTGATAAACTCACAGACATTGTTCAGGCTTTGGTTCTTGCTAACCAGAAGAAAGTCACCTTCACTCAGACACCAACACATGTTGAAGTGAAGAAAGTTGAAAGTTGTGTCACTTGTGGTGGTCCTCATGCTTACTACAATTGTACTGCCACCGAAGGTAGTCCTTTTGAACCCAATGCTCTAGCCAGTAGTTCACAGCAAGGAGGTAATCAATACCGTCCTCAAAATGAACCACACTACCGTGCTAACACTAATCAAGCACCACCCGGTTTCAACCAGAATCATAACATGCAAAACCGGAATCAGAACCAACCAAGAATGAACCAAGGTTATCAAAACCAAGGTAATTTCTATCCTGGACCCAATCAAGGTTTCCAACATCAAGGAAACCTTCATCAAAACAATTTCAATCGAGGGAATCAATTTCATGGGAATATGAATCCTAATCAAGGGAATTTTGGCTATAATCAAAACATACGGCCTCAAATTGTCCCTCCAGCTCCTCCCGTCATTATTCCTCCAGGACCATCATCTGATGAGTTACTGAAGCAGTTCATGAAGTCCCAAGATGAAATGAACAGGTTGTTGGTCAGTCAGATTGCTGATCTTAAGAAGTCTTTAAATGATCAACCCTCGGGCTCAGGAAAACTTCCGAGCAACACGATCGCTAACCCGAGGGGCGATGCTAAGGCGATCACAACCAGAAGTGGTGTTTCATATGATGGACCTGCTGTTCCTACTACCTCTTCTTCTTCTTCTCTCCCAAAGGTAGTGGAAAGTGAACCTCCAAAACATAATGAACCTACGACTCCAATGCCTCCTCCTCCTGTGGCAATGAGTCAAATTACCAAGGAAACAACGGACAAGGTGCATTATTCTAGCCCACGAAGTACCGCACACGTCCTACCTTCGGTAGTCCAACCTCAAGTGGTCCAGAAACCCAAGTCAAATCAAGGAGTTGTTTTTGAACCTCCTGTAGCTCCTGTTGAGAATCAGAAATCCAAATATTCTATTCCTTACCCATCACGCTTGAATGAGAAAAAGCTCCGCGAGAAAGCTAGTCATCAAATGGATAAATTTTTCCAAATTTTCCAAGAGTTACATTTTGACATAAGCTTTGCGGATGCTATCATGCTGATGCCCAAGTTTGCATCAACTCTCAAACACATGTTAAGCAACAAGGAAAAGCTGTTTGAAATGGCTAAAACTCCTCTTAACGAGAACTGCTCTGCAGTTATCCTGAAGAAGCTTCCAGAAAAGCTTGGAGATCCTGGAAAATTTCTCTTACCTTGTGTATTTCCAGGAATGGTTGAATGCTTTGCCCTAGCAGATCTTGGTGCAAGCATCAATCTGATGCCTTATTCAGTATGGAAGAAACTCTCTCTTCCGGAACTTACTCCTACATGCATGACTCTCGAGCTTGCAGATCGTTCCATATCCCGTCCTCTTGGCATTGCCGAGGACGTATTTGTGAAAGTAGGAAAGTTCCATTTTCCAGCTGACTTCGTGGTTGTTGATTTTGATGCCGATCATCGGGTTCCTCTCATTGTTGGTCGAGGATTCCTGAGAACGGGCCGTGCTATCATTGATGTATTTGAGCAGGAAATCACATTGCGTGTTGGTAATGAAGCTGTCACCTTCAACCTTGATCAAACTTCGAGGTACTCCGCAAATTATGATTCTGAATCGGTTAACAGAATAGATATCATTGATGTTGCTTCTGACGAGTACTCTCAAGAAGTTCTTGGTTATTCTCATAATTCTGTGAGTGGGGATTCCACCACATCTTCTCAGCCTATCATAGCCAATTCTACTCCTTCTCTCACTCCGTTTGAGGAAAGCGACTTCATCTTAGATGAGATTGAAGCATACTTGGCTAGTGATTCTGTTCCATGGGAAATTGATCACGCTCCAATTGATATTGAGGGGGATATACTTCTTATTGAAAAGTTGCTCAATGATGATCCATCATCAACCCCTCATCCTAGTGATTCAATTCCTAATGAGATTAATCAAAATGAGATTAATCTGGAGGGAGATATTCTTCTTGAGAAATTGTTAAATCTGGACACTTCTCCTCCTCTCCCTCCCATCAAACTTCATAACAAGGAAGTCAAGTCAGTTGAGAAAACTAAAGAATTTCCTGAGGTTGAGCTTAAGGACTTACCTCCTCATCTCGAGTATGCATTTCTTGAGGGTGATGATAAATTACCCGTCATTATTGCTCGAGATTTGAGTAAAGATGAAAAAGCTGCTCTCATAAAAATCTTAAAGTCACACAAGCAAGCAATTGCTTGGAAACTCTCCGACATCAAAGGTATCAACCCTGAGTTTTGTACCCATAAAATCTTGATGGAGGATGACTTTAAACCAGCAGTTCAACATCAGAGACGAGTGAATCCAAAAATCCATGATGTTATCAAACAAGAGGTTATCAAACTTCTTGATGCAGGATTGATTTACCCGATCTCAGATAGTCCTTGGGTTAGCCCAATTCATTGTGTTCCGAAAAAGGGTGGCATTACTGTTATCACAAATGAAGATAACGAGTTAATTCCAACTCGATTGGTTACGGGATGGCGTGTTTGCATTGACTATCGTAAGTTGAATGACGCCACTCGTAAAGACCATTTTCCTCTACCCTTTATGGACCAGATGCTTGAGAGATTAGCAGGGAATGAATACTATTGTTTCCTTGATGGTTTCTCGGGTTACTTTCAGATCCCTATTGATCCACAGGATCAAGAGAAGACCACATTCACTTGCCCATACGGAACTTTTGCCTACAAATGTATGCCTTTTGGCTTATGTAATGCTCCTGGCACGTTCCAACGATGTATGATGGCCATATTCCACAACATGATCGGGGAAACAATGGAAGTGTTTATGGATGACTTCTCGGTCATTGGGGATTCTTTTCAATCATGTCTCTCCCATTTAGATAAAATGCTTCAAAGGTGTGAAGACACCAATCTTTGTCTAAACTGGGAGAAAAGTCACTTTATGGTCAAAGAAGGCATAGTCCTTGGCCATAAGATTTCAAAGAACGGGATTGAGGTTGATAGAGCAAAAGTTGATGTTATTGCTAAATTACCTCATCCTACTACTGTCAAAGGTATTAGGAGTTTTTTAGGTCATGCCGGTTTCTATCGTAGATTCATTCAAGATTTTTCTAAAATCGCCCGGCCTATGACCCATCTTCTTGAAAAGGATGCTCCTTTTATCTTCTCACCCGAGTGCATCATAGCTTTTGAAACATTGAAGAAAAAGCTTACTGAAGCACCCATTCTCGTTGCTCCCGACTGGGATTTACCCTTTGAGCTCATGTGCGATGCAAGTGATTTTGCTATCGGCGCAGTCCTAGGGCAACGAAGAAACAAGCATTTTCAGCCTGTCCACTACGCAAGTAAGACTATGACTGAAGCTCAAACTCATTACACCACCACTGAAAAAGAGCTATTAGCCGTGGTGTATGCATTTGAGAAGTTTCGGCCGTACTTAATCTTGACCAAATGTGTAGTGTATACGGATCACTCGGCTCTCAAATATCTCTTTGCAAAACAAGATGCAAAGCCGAGATTACTTCGTTGGGTTCTCCTCCTCCAAGAATTTGATATCATTATACGTGATAAAAAAGGAGCTGAGAATCTAGTTGCTGATCATCTGTCCAGATTAGAAAACCCTCACCAAGATGTTTTCGAGAAAAATGAAATAAATGAAACATTTCCTCTCGAGACACTCAATGCGGTTTCTTTTCGTGGAAATTCTACCACCCCATGGTTTGCTGACTTCGCATATTACCATGCGGGTAACTTCATTGTGAAAGGAATGTCGACCCAACAGAAGAACAAATTCTTCAAAGATGTTAAACATTATTTCTGGGACGACCCTTTCTTGTTCAAAATCTGTGCGGATCAAGTCATCCGACGGTGTGTTTATGGACAGGAAGCTATTGATATTCTCACGGCTTGCCATGTTGGACCCACCGGGGGCCACCATAGTCCAAACTACACCGCCAAGAAGGTGTTTGATTCCGGGTTTTATTGGCCCACAATCTATAAGGATGCCCACGAATTTGTCAAAGCCTGTGACGCTTGTCAACGTCATGGTAATATCTCTCAAAGGAATGAAATGCCACAAAATGCCATTCAAGTTTGTGAGATATTTGACATATGGGGTATTGATTTTATAGGGCCATTTCCATCTTCTCGTGGTAACAAGTACATACTCGTGGCTGTTGACTATCTGTCAAAATGGGTTGAAGCAAAAGCTTTACCCACCAATGATGCCCGAGTTGTTGTGAAATTTTTGAAATCTCTGTTTGCCAGGTTTGGAACTCCGAGAGCGATAATCAGTGATCATGGTACACATTTTTGTAATGACCAATTTGAAAGAGTCATGCAAAAATATGGTGTTACCCATCGTCTCTCTACTGCATACCACCCCCAAACAAGTGGGCAGGTGGAAGTTTCAAACCGTGGTATTAAAAGAATCCTTGAAAGGACAGTAGGCGAAAATCGTGCATCCTGGTCGGATAAGCTAGATGACGCACTCTGGGCCTTCCGTACAACTTACAAAACACCCATCGGGTGTACTCCATACAAGCTAGTGTACGGAAAGGCATGTCATCTTCCGATTGAGTTAGAGCACAAGGCATACTGGGCCTTAAAGCATGCAAACTTCGATATACAGACAGCTGGTGATCACAGAAAAGTTCAAATGAATGAACTAAATGAACTTCGTGATCAAGCTTACGAGAACTCTTTGATCTATAAACAAAAGACAAAGAAGATTCATGACTCCAAGATCAAGAACCTCATTTTCAACGTTGGTGATCGAGTCCTTCTTTTCAACTCAAGATTGAAGATTTTCTCGGGAAAGCTCAAGTCCCGTTGGTCTGGTCCATTCACTATTGCTAAGGTTTATCCTTATGGTACCGTTGAGTTATCTCAAACCGATGGTCCTAATTTTAAAGTGAATGGTCATCGAGTGAAGCATTATTTTGGAGAGGACATTCCCCCTGTGGTTTTCCCGGATTTACAAACTTTCCCCATGAACCAATGAATGCGGGGATCGAGTCAAGCTAGTGACTCGGGAATCAAAAACATTAGCGCGCACCATATGGGTTTTCACCCATATTTCTGTCTTCTAAAAAAAAAAAAAAAAAAAAAAAAAAAAAAAAAAAAAATCTTCTTTCTAAATAATGGCCGTAATATTTCCCTTTTACGTTCTTTGTTTCGGCATAACCGCCGGTACTTTGAATATTAAGGGCAATATTCATTTCTAAGTGTGGGGGGGGGGGGGGGGAATTCTCACGAATTTCATGTATTATCTACCCAATTCTCCCGTTTTTGGCCAAAAATTTTTTTCGGAGTAAGTGTTCTACACTTACTCATCTTGGTTATCAGTCCGCCATGTCTGTAAGACAAAAGGATTGGCTAATCCAGGAGCAAACGGCTCTTGGTAAAGATTTCTCAAATCCGTTTATATGGCTTGCAATTTGCCCAAAATTGTATGGTTCTCAACTCACCATATCCTAAAAAGTGAAGAGTTGGCTAGCCCGCAAGGTTATGGCTTGTGGTAAAGGCAGTGGAAAATCCATAATTGGTATTCAGCTCACCAAAGATAATTCTGATAATTTATCTAAGAGTTGGCTAGTCCAGAAGGGTACGGCTTCTGGTAAAGACACATCAAATCCGTTATATAGCTTATGATTTGCTCAAAATCATTTGGTTATCGTTGTACCAAGGTTCTTACTTGAATCAAAACAATTGGCTACTCCAGAAGTGATGGCTTTTGGTAAAGAGTTTTTCAAATCCATCAAGTTTTTTCAAATCATTGCTAGAGACTAGCAATATCTCAGTGTGGGGGATTGATGAGTGTCTAAATACTCATCATTTTTGTACAATCTAAACTGCAAAATCATCTGAAAACACTCAGAAACACATCAAAATGATCAAAATATCACAAATCAGTGTTTTATGTGTTTTAAATGCAAAAATATCAAAATCAGATGAAAAATGTATCAAGTTTGCAAAATTGGCAGTTTTAGTCCCCCAAGTTTTAAAAGTTGTCAAATCTAGTCCCTGGAATTCAAAAATGTGAAGTTTTGTCATTCAAGGTCCCTGAAGTATTCTAAGTTATCAAAAATGATCCTTGAATGATTCTTTGGTCAATTGGCAAGAAAGGTCCCTAAACTTTGAAATTTTGCAAAATTAGTCCTTGGACTTTTAAAAAATGGATTTTATGCAAAAAGGGCCCTTGTACTATCAATGTTTGTCATGTTTGGTCCTTGTGAGAAGTTTGGAAAAGTATCATTTTCATTCCTTGAGGTTTGGATATATTACAATTTTGATCCTTGTTATCTAGTTAAACCAAACGGACACCTTATAATATTAAAAGCCCAAATCCAAGTCCAAAACACCAGCTGGCCCAAACCCTTGACCCGACCCCAAGTTATTAACCCACCCCTTCGGTCAACCAAAGTCAAACACAAAGAAATACCGCCAGGTACTGTTCACCTCCCTCTCCACCCCTGTAACACCAAAACCAGAGATGGTTTTCCCACTTTTTCAACCCCCTCTCCATACTATGTTCCCTCCACCTCCTCTAAACAACAAATATCCTTAATTGATTGAACCAAACCCAATTAATGATCAAACCTGCTTTGAAGAAATATTTGGCGCCAAAACTACAAGTGGACGGATATGATGGTTCTAGCCAATCCAATGGCTCAAATTTGGTGGGAAACAATCAGAGGTCAAGGAGGAGTGCATAAAGTCTATAAAGAGGAGCTTAGATGCATTGTATCATAGTATCTAGTGTAATTTTCATTTCATTAAGTCGTTTTAGCTTACTTTCAATTTCAAGTGTATGTTTTAGTCTTAAAACTCTGAATTTCAAGTTCTTATGTATTAATAAAACTTTTGTGAACCTTCAATTCAAGTATCAACTTATATCTCAGCTTATGCAATTTTCCTCATTTTAAAAAATCTCATGAATGATCCATTGTTGTTTGTAGATGTTTGTATGGACTGAAAAAGGTCACATAAGCTCCCATATAGCTTTTCTAAGCTATTAGAAACACTAAAATTAAGTTTAGAAGCAAAATAAAAAAATCACCAAAAATACAAATTAAATAGTTCAAAAATCAAAAATCACATGGAGAAGGTGTACACAGCTGGAGCAGGGTAAATCATGGATGGCCTTGGGTTAGAAGCTTAGTGGTAAGCTAATAGGGGTGTTCATTGGTCCTTGATCTCAGTTTGCAGTTGGATATCCATTTGTAAGCTTTTTTGACTAATTTGGCATTTCACTGTTGCAAGTGTTCATTAGCTTAAATATCTGTTTCTATATGTTTATTAGCTAGAGTTAAGTGTATTCAAGCTATAAATTCAGTAGGTTGTTCTTTGAAATTGGTATTTAGCAAAAATCTCTTTTTGACAGTTAATAGTGCATCATTGTCATTTCTGATTTTGATGTTGTTTTGGTTGTTGTTTTAGGTGTCATTAGTCCTAATAAGTAATGCTATAAGGTCTGCAATAACTTTCATGGATTGAATTTTTGATTTGCTTTGAAAAATTCCAAAACTGTCACTTAAAGGGTGTTTGGATTTGCTTGCTTAAACTGTAGTAAGTCTTGCTTATGTTTGTTGTTTGTGTTTGTTCTGAGTCACACTTGTTCTAATTAGTTCAAAGAAGTCAAGAAATTCAGTACTCATTCAAGGAAAAGTCAAAAGAGGATTTGATCTCATCTTATGAGCTCACTGTTTGATTTTTAAGATTCATGATCATGATTCTGTGTTAGGAAGTTGTTAATCTTGCTCAAGTTAGTCTTATTACACCTTAACACAACATATTCAGTGATTTAAATCAGGTTAAAGTTCATCTAAGTCAAACTTTTGGTTTTGAACAAAAGTCAAATTTTTATTTAGGTCGTTTTTGAATAAAATAGATCTTTTTAGTGTGAGTTTAATACTGTGTTTTAGCTTAAAAGCTCTTAGAGTATTAAAGTTTGGTTGCTATACAAAAATACAAAAATGCTAGTTCTCTGTTTCTCAGCTTTTTAAGTGCTTATTTTACTGCTTATTGTGGATACCTAGTCTGTTATAGTGCCTTGTGCACAGTTGGTTGGTCAAACTTCATAAGCTCACCAAAAGCTCTATAGTTGTCCAAAACTTGTGATCCTTGGTTCTTTGGAAAGCCAACCTGGCCATCTTGAAGTATCAAGCTTTGTTTTTCAATTTCTAGCTTGTTTGCTAGGGCTGCAATAAGCTCAAAGATTGTCCCATTTATGTGTTATAACCAAGTGCTTATTTGCTTGTTTCTAGCTTATCAGTGTGCTTATCTGTCTCTTTTAGCTTTAGTTCAGTTCATCTAGCTTGTTTACATCCACTTTAAGCTTTTGTTTCAGTGTGTGAGCTTGTTTGAGCTTATTTCCACCAAATAAGCTCTTAAGCTAATTGTTGTGATATTAAGCTCCTCAAACAGCTTATTTGTGACTTGTAAAATTTTTGTCTTTGTTAAAGTTTCATAATATCAGTATTAAAGTAGTTTTCAAAAAGAAAATCCAGAAAAAGATCAATTAAAAATTAGTGATAGTGTTTATTTAATAAGTTTTAGCTTTTTGATTTTTCTTTTCAGCTTATTAATAAGAAAATCTTGTTTTTCTATTTTTCTTAGGTTTCTGTCATCATATAGTATTTTTAGAAAAAGTTTCATATTTTTCTCTATCTTCTTAGTATTTATTATAATTTTAATTAGTTAAAAATAGTAATTAATTAGTAATAAATAATTAAAAAGCATAAAAAATATATTTTCAGTTTTAAAATTAGTTTTATCATATTTTAGATGTTTCAAAGTTAAAAATTTATTTTTCCAAGTTTATTTTATATTTTCTAGTAATTAAGTGTATTTTAAATAGTTATTAATTAGTAATAATTAAATAAAAAGTGTGAAAAATATATTTTTAATTTTAAAATTAGTTTTATAGTATTTTAGATTTTTCTGAATCATAAGTATATTTTTCTAGCCTTATTTTGTATTTTCTTCTATTTTAGAGTATTTATTAAATAGTTAAAATAGTTTTAATTAATAATAATTAATTAAATAGTGTTAAAAATAATTTTCTTTTTCTAATAATTTTATTTTATTTTTAGGATTCCAAAAATGTCATTTTTATATTTTTAGGTCTTTTATTTCTCAGATTTACTTTTTATTTTGTACGTATACGTAGTTTTTAAACTTACGTTTACGTTTTTCTTATCTGATTGTTGTGCTTCCCTATTCTGTATTCCATTCCATTCCAATCAATCAGTAGTGTAATATTTCTAATCAAAACATTTACAGATCACTATCCTTAGTGATCAATCCATCATCTGAGTTTGTGTTTTACACACCATTGAGTCTCCGAGGGACTAAACGACCCGGGAATTCATTGTATTCTCTGATCTTCATTGTATTTGTGTTTTAAGCAGTTTTAAGCTTCTTACGGTTAGCCATTCACAAGTGGCTAGCTTGAGTGAGGTAGCTTGACTGTTTAGCACAGATCATGAAGCAATTCATGAAATCCCAAGAGGAAATGAATAGGTTGTTGGTTAGCCAGATTTCTGACATTAAGAAGTCTTTAAATGATCGACCCTCGGGCTCAGGTACTTTACCTAGCAACACGATCGCTAATCCGAGAGGCGATGCAAAGGCGATCACAACCAGAAGTGGTGCTTCATATGATGGACCCGCTATTCCTACTACCTCTTCTTCTTCTCTTCCGAAGGTAGTGAAAGTGAACCTGAGGCGACAAAGGACAAGGAACTTCCTACTAATAACGGAGGTACCAGCAATGTCCATCCTCAGGTTGTCCCGAAACCCAAAACCAAACCTGGAGTTGTTTTTGAACCTCCAGTTGAAAACCCCAAATCCAAAACTTCTATTCCTTACCCATCACGTTTAAATGAGCAAAAGCTCCGCGAAAAAGCCAGTCATCAAATGGAAAAAAAAATTTCAAAATTTCCAAGAACTTCATTTTGACATAAGCTTTGCGGATGCTATCATGCTGATGCCCAAGTTTGCATCAACTCTCAAACACATGTTAAGCAATAAGGAAAAACTGTTTGAAATGGCTAAAACTCCTTTGAACGAGAACTGCTCAGCAGTTCTGTTAAAGAAGCTTCCCGAGAAGCTTGGAGATCCTGGAAAATTTCTTCTTCCTTGCGTTTTTCCAGGAATGATTGAATGCTTTGCCCTTGCCGATCTTGGTGCAAGCATCAATCTGATGCCTTATTCAGTATGGAAGAAACTTTCTCTTCCAGAACTTATTCCTACCTGCATGACTCTTGAGCTTGCAGATCGTTCTATATCGCGTCCTCTTGGCATCGCCGAGGATGTATTCGTGAAAGTAGGAAAGTTCCATTTTCCAGATGACTTTGTGGTTGTTGATTTCGATGCCGATCCTCGGGTTCCCCTCATTGTTGGACGAGGATTCCTGAGAACAGGCCGTGCTCTCATTGATGTATTTGAGCAAGAAATCACGTTACGTGTGGGTAATGAAGCTGTCACCTTTAACCTTGATCAAACTTCGAGGTACTCCTCAAATTATGATGCTGAATCGGTTAATCGAGTCGATTTAATTGATATTGCTTCAGAGGAGTACTCTCAAGAGTTTCTTGGTTATCTTCATAATTCTGTGAGTGGGGATTCCACCACATCTTCTCAACCAATCATTGCCGACTCTTCCCCCTCTCTCACTCCGTTTGAGGGAGGTGACTTCTTTCTGGAAGAGATCGATGAGTTTCTTGCTAGTGATGAATCAATTCCGCCGGGAATTGATGGTGTTTATGATTCGGAGGGAGATATCCTTTATCTTGAACAATTGTTAAATGAAGATCCATTACCTTCACTCCCTCCGAAAGAGATCACGATTGAGGAAATTAAATCAGTACAAAAATCTACTGAAGAATTTCCCGAGGTTGAACTTAAGGACCTACCTCCTCATCTCGAGTATGCATCCTTGGAGGGTGATGATTAATTACCCGTCATAATTGCTAAAGACTTAACTGAGGAGGAGAAAACTGCTCTCATAAAGGTCTTGAAGTCACACAAGCAAGCAATTGCTTGGAAACTCTCCGACATTAAGGGTATCAACCCTGAGTTTTGTACTCACAAAATCTTGATGGAGGATGACTTCAAACCAGCAGTTCAACATCAGAGAAGGGTGAATCCTAAGATTCACGAGGTTATCAAACAAGAGGTTCTCAAACTTCTTGATGCTGGTTTAATTTACTCGATCTCTGATAGTCCTTGGGTTAGTCCCATTCACTGTGTTCCAAAAAAGGGTGGCATAACTGTTGTCACAAATGAAGAAAACGAGTTAATTCCAACTCGATTGGTTACGGGATGGCGTGTGTGTATTGACTATCGCAAGTTAAACGAAGCCACCCGTAAAGACCATTTTCCTCTACCCTTCATGGATCAGATGCTTGAGAGATTAGCAGGAAACGAATACTATTGTTTCCTTGATGGTTTCTCGGGATATTTTCAGATCCCCATTGATCCGCTGGATCAAGAAAAGACCACATTCACCTGCCCATACGGAACTTTTGCCTACAGACGTATGCCTTTTGGCCTATGTAACGCTCCTGGCACGTTCCAACGATGTATGATGGCAATTTTCCATGACATGATCGGGGAAACAATGGAGGTGTTTATGGATGACTTCTCGGCAATTGGGGACTCATTTCAGACATGTCTCTCCCATTTAGATAAAATGCTAAAACGGTGTGAAGACACCAATCTCTGTCTAAATTGGGAGAAGAGCCACTTTATGGTCAAAGAAGGCATAGTCCTTGGCCATAAGATTTCCAAAAATGGGATTGAGGTTGATAGAGCAAAAGTTGATGTTATTGCTAAATTGCCTCATCCTACTACCGTCAAAGGTATTAGGAGTTTTCTAGGTCATGCCGGGTTTTATCGTAGATTCATACAAGATTTTTCTAAAATCGCTTGGCCTATGACCCATCTTCTTGAAAAAGATGCTCCTTTTATCTTTTCTCCTGAGTGCATCGAAGCTTTTGAAACATTAAAGAAAAAGCTTACGGAAGCACCCATTCTAGTTGCCCCCGACTGGGATTTACCCTTTGAACTCATGTGCGATGCAAGTGATTTTGCTATCGGTGCAGTCCTGGGGCAACGTAAAACCAAGCATTTTCAGCCTATCCACTACGCAAGTAAGACTATGACTGAAGCTCAAACCCATTACACCACTACAGAAAAAGAATTATTAGCTGTGGTGTATGCGTTTGAAAAGTTTCGGCCATACCTAATCTTAACCAAATGCGTGGTGTATACGGATCACTCGGCTCTCAAATATCTCTTTGCAAAACAAGATGCAAAGCCGAGATTGCTCTGTTGGGTTCTCCTCCTGCAAGAATTTGATATCATTATACGTGATAAAAAAGGAGCTGAGAACCTGGCTGCTGATCATCTGTCCCGTCTAGAAAACCCTCACCAGGATGTGTTCGAGAAAAAGGAAATAAATGAAACATTTCCTCTCGAAACACTCAATGTGGTTTCTGTTGGAGTATGCTCGTGTCATAATAAATAATTATATGGCTAGTCGTATGTGAGCCTATGGGGTCACACACATATACACTTAGACACCATTATCATAATGCATTTATTGTATTTTCATTATGAATAACCTTTGATACATTAGGATGTAAAGTGGAGCTTTTGGACTTTGAAGGGCCTAATGTGTAACTATTGATTTGACATCAGTTAGCTTTAATGCTAATTAATGATAATTGATGATGATTGATTGGATGTTACAATTTACTCTTCAAATCCTCCCTCCCCTTCCCTATGGTGTACGACACAAACACACACCAAAAGGTGTTTTTGGTTTTGTTTTTCCTTTCTTGATAATTCTAAGGGTTATCTAGTGCAAGGATCGGTGTTAAGGTTAAGACTAGCATCTAAGGGTGTTCGTTGGACGTGTAGTGTGTTTCACTCATTGGGAAAGGCCAACCTTATTGGTCTTTTGGTTTCTTGGTTCCATTCGTGGAGGTGATTGGTGTCTCGTTACCGGAATCACGCTACAAAGGTATAAACCTTATCTATGTTTTAATTGATTGATCATATGGCAATATGGATCCGTTGTTGGTGATGATTCCGCTGCGTTTATTTGATATTTATATGTTTGTTATATTCATCATCACCTATAGTGGTATCACGAGCCATCATATGTGCCATATGATTATCGGGTATGCGAAAAAATGGTCAAAAACGCGTGTTTTTAAGTGATTTATGCAACCACTTTCAAAACAGCCCCGAGGGCTCCATTTTTCATGGATTAAGAATGTTAATAGTAATATAAACATCTGTGATTTTTGGTCCTATGGCCATTGGTTTCGGTACGCTAAAAATGGCTTTAATCGCGTTGTTTTAATCGATTCTTGAAACGATTTGAAAACAGCCCCTAAGGCTTAATTTACTGTGGTAAAATGATTTTTAGAAGGTCTAATTTCAGTAGGTTTGAGAACCTAAATCCATTTTACTCGCGTACCAACTGGGGTTTTAATTCTTGTTGATTATTTCTTCGATTCGTTGGCTAAATCTTTTATTTCATGCTATTTAAATTGTTCCCATGGCAAATACATGCATGTTTGCTCATGGGATTAGCCAACACCGAGTTATGTTCATAATTTTATGGTATTATTATGTGTATATGCAAAGCCGATGAAAACCTAGACCACTTGTGCTATGAATGATTGTGATTGTCGTTAATTTCTTGTTATTTGGGGTTTGCCATTGTTTCGGCTTTTATGTATGAATTTTAATTTGGTTTTTGCCATTGTTTGGGCATGTTACAATAGATAGAGAGTAGATTAGTTGTATTTTACATTCTATATATTGTAACCGATGCTTGGAATGGAATGGCGAAGCATAAAAGACATAAAGACGCAAAATGGCTGCTCGTACAAGCTGCAGTAAAACGGCGTTTCCCGATGATTGGTGGCGTATTTTTTAACCAAATTTTTTTTGAAGATAGAAAACTCATGGGCCCACAACTTTGTAGTTTGGTGCTAAGCTCGGGGATGACTCCTTCTAGGCCATTTGGGCCTCCGAATGCAGAAATTCTGGGCTGGCAGATTAACTTTTCATATGCATTATGGGCTTCTACTTGTCCTTGCTTGGTCTTGGAGCAAGTGGGAGTCCTCCGTGTGGTTGTGGTTATATGTCCCTAGATGACTCTTGGTTCTCGTGATGGCTCACGAGACCAAGCATAGGTTCTTTCATCGGTTGAGGCTTTGCATATTGTGGTTGTGTGTTGGTTGTTTGCTTATTATGTATGTTGTGAATGTATATAACTTGCAAATAGTTTTCTAAAACTTAAACGCAACACAAACCATTTTTAAACTAAATCTTATGATTTAGTTTAACTAAGTTTAAATATGGATTTAACTTAAAATCATTGTTTTAATAATAACACTTAACTTGTTATGTATGTTATTCGATTTATGTATTGTCCTATCTCTTTTATAATCCACATAGGTTCTATATTAGACTTGAATATGGACAACTTGACACACATAAATTAAAACAATGATTAGAATTAAAGTTAAGAAGAGTTTTTTAACTTGTGCTACGAAGAATGAATGCATGCTTTTTTCGTACACCTTTTTTGATTCACATCAAAATATTTTACCCGTCACAAATTTAAGTCATGCCGTCCAATCGCTTGAGAACACTTGCAATTACTTTTTGCCTATGCGTGGGACCTAGGTTGAATTGCAACCCAAGGTGATTATTGTCTATGCGTGGGACCTAGATTTATTTTCGCACGTTCTCAAATTGGATGACTTAATCGAGTTAAGCGATGAGACCTTGACCCGAGGCAAGGATGGGACTAAACATGCCAGCTTGACACTAGATGCTTGTTCACTAGTGCCATGGGTCCCATAAGGATCTAAGAGTTGCACTTGATTTGCAATTGGTCGACGTCACCTACCTATTGAATCCACCATTGCTAGCAGATCAACTGATGTGATGGTGGAATCTCAATGAGGATCTTAGCCTTTTTCGCAAAATTAATTGTTTTTCTTTTAAAACTTGGGTAGTTAATTTTAAAAAGGATTAATTATTGTAAGATACTAAAATTTGAATTTTTGTTTGTTTTGTAGATGACAACTCCAACTCAAACCATCAACAACTCGTCAATCAGATCAATTCTCGAGAAAGAGAGATTGAATGGTAACAACTTTTTGGACTGGTTACCGAAACTTGAGGATTGTCCTCAAGTCTGAACAAAAGTTTTACCATCTGGAACAGGCTTTACCTGAGCCTCCTGCTGAAAATGCCACTGCTGCTGTGCGTAATGCCTACACTCGTAGGTTTAATGAACAGCAGGAAGTCACTTGTCTTATGCTTGCGAGCATGATCCCAGAAATTCAAAAGAATTTAGAGGACCTCACATCATTTGACATGATAACCGAACTAAGAACTATGTTCGAACAGCAAGCTGAGCAGGAATTATTTGAAACTGTCAGATCATTCCATGCTTGCAAGCAGGAGGAAGGACAATCGGTCAGTAGCCACATCATGAAAATGAAAGGCTATCTGGATCAGATGGAGCGGCTTGGATACCCCATGCCTCAGATCCTTGGAGTGAGCATGATACTAACCTCACTTTCAAAGGAATTTGAACAATTTGTGCAAAACTACAACATGCACAACATGGGCAAGACCATACATGAACTGCATAATATGCTCAAACTTGCAGAAAAAGGTATGCCCAAGAAAGCTCCAGTTGTCCTAGCTATCAAGCAAGGCAAAATCCAGAAAAAGAACAAGGGGAAACCGCAAGCACCTGGCAAGGGACAAGGGAGAGGCAAGGGTAAGCTTGCTTACGCCCCCAAACCTAAAGTCCCCCCACCTGCTAAGAAAGAGCACCCAGCCAAGGACGCACCCTGCCATCACTGTGGAATGGTAGGGCACTGGAAGAGAAACTGTCCGGTGTACCTGGTAGAGTTGAAGAAGAACAAGGCTAGCGGGGCTAGTACATCAGGTATCTTCACTATAGAACTCTATACTTTTCCTAATAAATCCTGGGTATATGATACAGGTTGTGGGACTCACATTTGTAATGATGTGCAGGCTCTTAGGGGAAGTCGAAAGTTGAAGCATGGCGCTTTGGACCTGTACGTTGGTAATGGGAATCGTGCACCAGTCAAAGCGATAGGAAGCTATGATTTAATCCTTCCTAATGGACTAGTTATTGTTTTGAATAATTGTCATTTCGCACCTACTATTACTAGAGGTGTTGTTTCACTTTCTCGTTTGAAGGATGATGGTTTCATCCATGTTTTTACGGATTTTGGCATTTCAGTTTCTAAGGATAATGTTTTTTATTTTAATGCTATTCCTAGAGATGGTATTTTTGAAATTGATATGCGTGATCCTAATTCAAACAATGGTTCTATATATAATGTTAGCAACAAGAAATCTAAACGTAACATGGATTCCACTTTTCTATGGCATTGTCGTCTTTGCCACATAAACAAGAAACGCATTACGAAGCTGCAACAAGATGGGCTTTTAGAATCAATTGACGGTACGTCTTTTGATAAATGTGTTTCTTGCATATCTGGAAAGATGGCGCGCAAGCCTTTTTCCCATGTAGGAGAAAGAGCTAAAGACCTACTTGGACTCATACATACTGATGTATGTGGCCCATTTAGGATCATGTCTAGGGAAGGAGCTAACTACTACGTCACTTTTACCGACGATTTCAGTCGATATGGTTATGTTTACTTGATTAAACATAAACATGAAGTCTTTGAAACGTTCAAAGTATTTCAAAGTGAGGTAGAAAATCAACTCGATAAGACTATAAAGGCTCTTCGATTCGATCGTGGAGGCGAATATATGAGTCAAGAGTTTTTAGATCATCTAAAAAAGTGTGGGATAGTCTCACAATTCACTCCTCCACATACACCACAACATAATGGTGTATCTGAAAGGAGAAATCGAACTTTGCTAGACATGGTTCGATCTATGATGAGTCTAACAACGTTGCCAATGTCCTTTTGGGGTTATGCCCTAGAGTCTGCTGCTCGCATTCTCAACATGGTTCCAACCAAGAAGGTAGATAAGACTCCATACGAAATATGGCATGGGAAAGTCCCTAACTTGTCTTACTTGAAGGTCTGGGGTTGTGAGGCCCTCGTGAAACGAGAAACGCCAAACAAACTTGAGCCTAGATCTATCAAATGTATCTTCGTAGGATACCCAAAGGAAACGATGGGTTACTACTTCTACTACCCACCCGAGAACAAAATATTTGTTGCTCGTTATGCTGAGTTTCTTGAGAACAGTCTCATTTCACAAGAAGCAAGTGGGAGCACCGTAGACTTTGACGAAATTCAAAGTGAAGATGCACAACCTTCTGGTAACACTAGTGAGCATCAAAATGAGACTGAACATGAAAATGTCGAGCCTCTTAGAGATGTTCCTCCGATTCGTAGATCCGCAAGGATACCTCAAGCACCTGAGCGATATGGTTTCTATGTCGATGCTGAGGAACATGAGTTAGGGGATCAAGATGAACCTGCTAACTATCGAGCTGCATTATCGAGTTCTGAACGCGATAAATGGCTCGGTGCTATGAAATCGGAGATGCAATCCATGAAAGACAATGAAGTCTGGGTCGAAGTTGACCTGCCTCCTAATGCTAAGACCGTTGGGAGTAAATGGCTCTTCAAGAAGAAGACCGACATGGATGGCAATGTACACACCTATAAAGCGCGTCTAGTAGCAAAAGGTCACACTCAAACCTACGGGATTGACTATGAAGAGACCTTCTCGCCTGTTGCTGACGTTAAAGCTATTAGGATTCTTATAGCCATAGCAGCGTACTATGACTATGAGATTTGGCAAATGGATGTCAAGACAGCCTTCTTGAACGGCCACCTAAACGAAGATGTTTACATGGTGCAACCCGAGGGCTTCGTGAATCCTAAACATCCCAACAAAGTTTGCAAGCTTCAAAGATCCATTTATGGATTAAAGCAAGCATCTAGAAGTTGGAACAAGAGATTTGATGAAGAAATCAAAAAGATTGGTTTCGCTCAAAACTTTGATGAGCCATGTGTATATAAGAAAACTAGTGAAAGTAATGTCGTATTCCTAGTCTTATATGTCGATGACATATTACTCATGGGAAACAACATTCCAATGCTACAAGATGTAAAATCCTGGCTTGGAAATTGTTTTGAAATGAAAGACTTAGGCGAAGCTGCGTACATACTTGGAGTCAAGATCTACAGGGATAGATCAAAGCGGTTAATCGGCTTGAGTCAAAGTGCATACATTGACAAAATCCTAAAGCGATTTAGGATGCAAGATTCCAAACGTGGAAATCTTCCAATGCAACCGAATACGGAATTGAGTAAAACTCAAGAACCTTCTACACCCGAAGAGGTGAAAAGGATGAAGGGTATCCCATATGCTTCTGCTGTGGGATCCATCATGTATGCGGTAAGATGCACTAGACCTGATGTAGCGTTCGCACAGAACCTGACGAGTAGGTATCAACAGAATCCAGGTGAATGTCACTGGACTGCTGTTAAGAACATATTAAAGTATCTTCGTAATACTAAAGATATGTTTCTTGTTTATGGTGGTGATGACAACCGAGAGCTCAGTATCACTTGCTATACTGATGCCGGTTGGCAGACCGATCGTGATGACACCAAGTCCCAAACTGGATTCGTTTTCATCATGAATGGAGGCGCTGTTGACTGGAAGAGTTCAAAACAGAGCACGATAGCAATGTCCTCTACAGAAGCAGAATACATTGCTGCTTCAGAAGCTGCAATGGAGGCGATTTGGATTCGAAAATTCATTTCTGGGCTTGGCGTTGTTCCCAGCAATGAACTACCCATGGATATGTACTGTGATAATACAGGTGCCATTATCATTGCAAATGAACCTGGTGTTCAAAAGGGTGCCAAACACTTTCGTCGGAAAGTTCATTACATTCGAGAAGTTATCGAAAGTGGTGATATTCGTCTTCTAAAAGTTCACACAGATGACAACTTAGCTGATCCTCTTACTAAAGCATTGCCTTGCACGAAACATGTTGGGCATGCTAGGAACATTGGACTTCGACCAGCTAGTAGTCTCATGTAGATCTGTTTATTTTAGTATTTGAATAATTGGAATGCTAAGCAGTTTATATTTTGTAATGAATTGATTTAATGGTTATTATCGTTTTCATTCATATCAACTGTATTCTATATTTGCATGTTTAAATCCATGAATGATTTTCTTCATTCAAAACTTGTCCATTGTCAGTTGACGGTACGGGAGTACCATCAAATTAAGACAATTGTGAGTGTGTTGGTGACCTTTTTACCAAACTCACATGTTGTTCATGGTGATGAGCATTGGACTGACCCAACCTACGAGTATTCACTGCATGGATCGGCGTCAAATAGTGAATCTCGAAAATGGTTATGTCAATTATCCTTAGACTTGAGATGCAAGCAGGTCTTGCATGTGTGGAGTTTTATTCCTTGATATGGTTAAACGCTGTCCTGAACAAGGTAGTTATAAAGGCCACTATCAGGAATGATTTGAAGCACATGAATGACACGTGCAGTCAAAATAGGATTTGTTCCTCCACATGGTGTGGAGTTAGATATTATTGGGCCCCTCGATGATTTGAACAGATGATTGTATGGCCGTACCCAAATGAGATTAAGATGAATCTTAATTAACTTGGTAATCTTGTTCAATATCAAGATCGAGAACATAATAGTTGAACAATTAGAATGACTTTTGATCCATGTCTAATATTCAACATGGTATCTGAAACAAAAGGATTTATGACATATAAACCATTTAATGAAACGTTTGAGAAACTGACCTCACATATCTCTTGGGGCATTGGCGTGTTGCTAGACGCTAACCATTGCTTGTATAATTACTTGTCTATTATGACGTCGCAAGTGGGAGCTGTTGGAGTATGCTCGTGTCATAATAAATAATTATATGGCTAGTCGTATGTGAGCCTATGGGGTCACACACATATACACTTAGACACCATTATCATAATGCATTTATTGTATTTTCATTATGAATAACCTTTGATACATTAGGATGTAAAGTGGAGCTTTTGGACTTTGAAGGGCCTAATGTGTAACTATTGATTTGACATCAATTAGCTTTAATGCTAATTAATGATAATTGATGATGATTGATTGGATGTTACAATTTAATCTTCAAATCCTCCCTCCCCTTCCCTATGGTGTACGACACAAACACACACCAAAAGGTGTTTTTGGTTTTGTTTTTCCTTTCTTGATAATTCTAAGGGTTATCTAGTGCAAGGATCGGTGTTAAGGTTAAGACTAGCATCTAAGGGTGTTCGTTGGACGTGTAGTGTGTTTCACTCATTGGGAAAGGCCAACCTTATTGGTCTTTTGGTTTCTTGGTTCCATTCGTGGAGGTGATTGGTGTCTCGTTACCGGAATCACGCTACAAAGGTATAAACCTTATCTATGTTTTATTTGATTGATCATATAGCAATATGGATCCGTTGTTGGTGATGATTCCGCTGCGTTTATTTGATATTTATATGTTTGTTATATTCATCATCACCTATAGTTGGTTGCGTGGGCTGAGGAAGAAGCACAATCACCTTATTTAAGGTCTCCTCCCGTAAAAGACAGACCACTTAGAAAGGATTTTGACGGTAAGGTTACCTTCACTAGAGTTTGGAATGCGGATGATGACTTTACGTATGATTATCCTATGCTAACTGAAGAAGAGGTCTATAGGGAGTACAACGTAGTAGTTGATAATGTAGTGGAAAACGTTGGTGTTGAAACTGGTATGGCTTTAGAGAATGAGGGTTGTGATAAGTATATGGAAACTAGTATGCCTGTCACTGTTGAGGAGATTGATATGGCTTTGGACACTAATAGGTATCGGTCAATACACGTTGTTATAATATTGTTCTGTTTTTAGTATATATTGTATGCCTACTAATGATTTCTTTTGTTACACTTTTCTCAGGGCTGACGATAATTAAATGGTTGGCCACACTGACATGAATGTGGACGAGGCTATACTTCCGGAGACTGATACAGCTGTGCGTAATGATACAGATGGGTTGCAAATGGATGCTGAGTCAGATGGTAACTTATCAGATGGCGTGCTTGCAAGGCAGAAAAAACTTGATAAGGGTAAGTCTGTCATGGCACGCAAATAAAAATTACAAAGAAGACCATTGCCAATACCCGTGCCAATAGCCGTACAACCAAAGGTATAGTCATTAGAGAGAACATGAATCGGTCTGCTTCATCAGATTCTGACGGTGACACCGACATTGAGGAATACAATGACACTAACTCAGAAGGTGAAAATGCAAAAAACAAGGGTAAGTCTGCACATTATTCTTCTGCGTATGAGTCTTACGAGTCTGAGGTAGAATCTGATAAGTCGTACGATTACTTGAGCAATGGAGAGGACGAGGTTATTCAGCTAAGAAAGATGCGCCAAAATTCGAATAACATTTCTTCCGACGAGCAGAACGACCAAGATGTGGAAGAAGAAAACGACGATGATGCTGATCATACAGAACAAGATGATGTGCTTGGAGATGGCTCAACTGGTTTAGGACCGTTGGTTCGTGAACATGAAAAGTATATGGCACATTTGTTGAAGGACATTGAGGGCAAAGGTGCTGGAATAACAAACCCTTTTGCTGCTCTACAGAAGTCTAACAAGGAGGACAAGTACCCAATTTACGATTCCGAGACACACTGTAGATTGAAAAAACCAACTGTAATCCATTTCAATATAACTTTTCAGCTTTACGTTTATCAAACACTACAAGTTCAGTATGTTTATGTTGCTTTACTAATTACAATTTATGTTTCTAGCTTGGGCAACAATTTCCGGATGCTGACAGTTTCAAGGAGTGCCTAACATACTATGCAATTGTTAATGGTTTCTCACTTTGGTTCGAGAGGAGCACGAAGACAAAGGTTATAGCAAAATGTGGACAACGAAAGGAGACTCTAAGGGATCCGTCGGTAGGAAAGCAGACTTCGTACAACAAGTACCCTTCAGAGAAGGCTGGGAATTGTGACTGCCCGTGGAGGTGTTATGGCAAGATGCTCAAATCAGAGAAGACATTTCAGGTTATATCTTTGGTAGATAATCACACTTGCGTTCGTAGTTTCCATTACGGTAGGTTGGTTAACTTTAAGTGGATAGGTAGGCAGTTCGGAGATAAGATTAGGATGAACCCAAATATTACAATCACTAACTTACAAGAACTGGTCCTAAGAAAATATAAGTGCCACGTTAGCCGTACCCAGTGTCGTAATGCTAGGACATATGCTCTTAATGAGAGGGACGCAACTATCCAGGACCATTATGGTTTATTACGATCATATGCTAAGGCTTTGGTGGACTCAAATGTAGGTAGTACGGTTAAGGTAGGAGTGACAGTAAATCCTGATGAAAAGACATACTTTGACAGGTTTTATGTGTGTTTTAGTGGGTTGAAAGAAGGGTGGAAAATAAGATGTAGAAGGATTTTGCCGTTAGATGGTTGTTTTTTAAAGAAACCAAACACACGGGAGATACTAACTGCGGTGGGTAGGGACGGTAATAACCACATATTCCCCGTTGCTTGGGTTGTGGTAACGGTAGAAAATAAAGACAACTGGAGCTGGTTTTTACAACTGTTGGGTGACGACTTGGATATTCCACTAGGACAAGGGTTAACGCTGATGTCTGACCAACATAAGGTACGTGCTACGTAAAGTTTTACTCATTCAGTTTCATGTTTTGTTATTTGTTGGCTTGCATAGTTATCAATGTTTTTTTATACTTGGATCAGGGGCTAATTGAAGCGGTGAAGGAGGTCATGCCACTTGCAGAGCATCGACAATGTGCCCGCCATATTTACGAAGGGTTTCGAAAACAGTTTCCTGGTGTTGAGTATCGACAACTATTTTGGGCAGCGTCAAAAGCTTCGTACCCAACTTTACACAACAAGGTGATGGATAAGATCAAAAGAGCTAATCCAAGAGCCCATGATTACTTGTTGAAAAAAAGATCCGAAGACATGGTCAAGGGCTTTTTTCAAAGAAGGTGTATGCTGTGAGGCTGTGGAGAATGGTTTTAGCGAGTGCTTCAATGTTGTTTTGGTAAGCATAAGACATAAACCGATTATAACTATGTTGGAGTCCATGAGAGTAATTGTTATGGAGAGGATGCATACTATGCGACTGCTAATGGATAAATGGAATGGTGATATTTGCCCCAACATTCAGACTATACTTGAACACTCAAAATATCAACAAAGGTAAACAAAAATCTTTAATAATACCTATAATGGAATGCTGATATTTGGCCCAACATTGAGACTATACTTTCCGTCAATAACATTTTGTAATTGTTGTAATGTTGACAAGTTCTGGCATGTAGTCTCTTGTGGAGGTAACATCTTTGAAGTGAGGAAATGATATGAAGCCTTCAAGGTTGATGAGCCAAATCGAACATGCTCTTGCAGAATGTGGCAGCTATCAGGTTTGCCATGCTGCCACGCTATAGCATGTATATTTAAACTCCGTAGGATGGTAGAGGAGTATGTACCTGATTGTTTTAGGAAGGAAAGATACATGTGTACCTATAGTCAGTATATGAAACCAGTTGGTGGCATAGACTTTTGGCCTGATGTTAGGTTTCTTTCAAGGATTTTAGGTCCCATTCCTAAGACTATGCCTGGTAGGCCTAAGAGAAAGAGGGTTAGGGCTTCCCATGAAAAAAAATCAACAACTAAGATTACTCGAGCAGGAATCGTTATGACCTGTCAGAACTGTGGTGAAACAGGTCATAATAGAAAGAGTTGCTCATGACATTCCAAGGTTTGTTAACAATGACATGAATGAGTATGAAATGGGAGCTACAAACATTAGAGGGGTTTTAGGAGATGGTCGACTGTTTTATTTAGGAAAACAAAGAAACAAAAGAGGAGGAAGTTCAAATAGGGGTCACTTGAATATGAGAGGAGGGAAAACTAGGAGTGGAAGACTAATTCCAGCGCAGAGAGTTGCAAGAATGGGAACTTGGTTGGCTGTCGATACTGCAAGTTCTGATACTATTGAGGATCAACAAAATATGAACTCGGGTATCCCGGGCAGAACTGAAACAGCTAGTAATCAAGCAAACATACCAGGTACATTTGACCTCACATTTCTTTGTAATGGGTTTATTTAGTTAGTTGTGTTGATTTGACAAAAAAGTAACCGTCTTTAGAGTAATTTGCTTGTGACTGACTGAATTACACATTATGTGTATATGTTCATAGGTACACAAGAATCTCAAGTTGGAGGACCAACTATAATGCCCAGACCTGTGTTGACAAGAGCTAGGAGAATAGCACAATCTGAGATAGTGGAAACAAGAAGAATGACAGGAGGATCAAGGGGTCGAAGAGGATCAACTGCTGCTAAAGGAGCTTGCTCGGAGGGTGGACCAACCACTAAGGTTGTTGGAAGACAAACAAGATCTGCTGAGGCTAACAAAATTGAACAACCACGACAAAAAGGAAAAGCTGCAATGCTACCACCAAGGTTGCCAAGTCAAAGAATCATGGGTAAAAAATTAGCTGCACCAGCTAAAGGACCGGGTTCAAGTCTGGACAATGAAATAGTCCTAGAGTAGAACCTTCTAAATCCTACAAACAATGAATGTGTATGTATAATTAGCTAGCCCTATTTTGTTCACTAAAGGGCCTACTTTCATTACCAACTGAAACTGATATAGTGCTGCACTTATTGCCACTATAAAATTAGTGCTGCTGTTGATACCACTACGTAGCCCTATTTTGTGTCTTGAAGGGCATTGTACAGAACTTTGCATGCCAGTGTTCTGGTTGTAACAATGTATGCTGCTGTTGCAGATACATTATGTTATGTTATGAAAGAACACCATTTATGCACATTCTTGCACAGGTTATATAAATTGTTTGAATAAAGTTGTCAAATAACCATTTGGTGCAGAAACTGGACACCATTGACATATGAGTAACAAAGATACAAGCATCATGTCCACAAACAGATAACATTAACTAATAGAATATGCCCAATGTCTCTCATTAACAAAGAAGCAAGCATCATGTCTAAATACATTTAACATGAACAAAGAAACAAGCATTAACTAATAGCATATGGCCAATGTCAGTCATACAAAAACAGTTAACATTTGTTCACCATGTCCTAGAGAAAATTACAATAAGCCAATATTTGACAACAACGTGCAAAACCACAACGTCGATGCTAATTCCTAACGGACACAAGAACAATAACAACAACGAATATGAAAACAACAACCATGAAACAAACACAACCAACCAAATACATGTCGTACACTTTGCCCTTCAACTTTAGTTCCTTCAATTCTTGGTAAATTACTTCCATTGGAAACTCATCTTGATGCTTGTTTGAAAGCACCTTTTCAGAATCATCTTGCTGTGTTAAAGCGTCAAGGTTGCACTCAAGCTTCTTGTTGTCCATATGAAGATTGAACATGAGGTCTTTGTAGTACTCCGATGGCAACTCATCATCAAGGAATCCATATACCTCACATTTCTTGTCTTTATTCTTTACAAATACATAAAGACTTGTAAATATACACTCATTATACAATACTCAACAAAATGGATTTGTGTATTAGAACTTACACGGGTGGGACACGCTTTGAATCTTCTTCCAGGATTCTCAGGAGTCCATGAAACCTGCTCATAGATTGGGAACTTAAAAATACAATGCGTCATACGAGCAATTTCTTCTTTGGAATATCTCCTTCGATTATAACGGGAGGACGAGGACGAGGCCTCCATTTATGTAAGTAATTTAAGGTAAAATGAAAAGGAATACAACTTTGAGTTACTAATTTAAGGTCAATTGACATGCGCCATTTTTAGGGTTCTTATGGTTTGGGTTTGGGGAAGAACGTTTGGGTTTGGGGAAGAAGTAAATAAAGTGGGGTTTATGTATTTGGTTTTGTCCTGCGTGGAAAGAGAAAAGCACAAAAAAAAAAAATTTAAACTATGATGTGGAAAACATATGTGGCAAAGAAACCGGGTATGTGGCATAACCCGGCTAGGGAAGGTAAATAATGCCTATAAAGGACAAAATAGTCGGGTCAAATAGCCAAAAGGGGTATTTTTTTTATTTGCTACGTTAAACTGATTTTTGTGACAAGTATGATGCTTTAATATGTTATTAACCCAAAATAATATCTTGTGTATGGTTTATAATTGACGTACTTAAGTAGTTAATATGATAAGTTTCGAAAACATAAGCCGTAGAATATAATGAGTACATCATGATTATAATTCAAAAATATTAAAATTCAAATAAAAATCAATCGTTGAAGAAGTTGAGGTTAACAACATCATCATCCCTTATGTGCAATGAAAAAGTTAAGATCCAAGCAAGAAGTCGAGGTAAACAATACATAACAAACATTTAATTTTCATCGTCACTGAAGAAGTTGAGGTCAACAATATCGTCATTGCTTATATTGCGTCAAGCATCACGTAGTTGTTTGATTAGTGCATCGGCATGCATCGGCCTTTTTGTTTAATCGTAGACATCATCTTATTCCAAGTGAATGAATTGATGTATAAATCATGTGAAAGAAACATCATTGTACATCCAACATATAATCAATTATAGGCTTATAGCATATAAAGAACTTCTTTGTAGACACCTTTGTTTGTGCAATTTGCATAATCTTTCTTTTGTCCCTTTAAACGACGACAAACAATTGTTGTCCAAGCAGACAAGGAGTAAGTACTCCAAAACTTGAGTAGGAAGAAATAATTCTACATGAGGGAGGTCAAGAAGTGCTTGATGACACGTTTAGCAACATATCTTATTTAGAATTTTCACATACTCTATATATGATCACGTGGTAAGTCGAATAGGCTCCTTGGACTCAATCCCGGTCCGTTCTCATTTTCGCTTTTGTTGATCTTCTTTGGGACTGTTAATTGTAGTAGTCTTTGGTCCTATAAGATCATATTGTTATTATTTATAATGCATTATCAAACTTATAATGGGTCAATATGAAAAATTAAAATTGAAAATGAGAGACAAAATGAACTGACATTGTAGAAAATGGCTATAGAAGAATGAGTTTGTTGGTTCCCATGCATGAGTAGTTCATGATAGAGATGTTGGGTGCTAATTATTATTCAACTAAGCCTGCAATATGTTCAATCTTAAAAGATTATATATGTCCACTTACATGTGTGAGTAATAATTATTCAGAATGATCAACGTAAAAAAAATATAAACTGCCACAATATAAACTGACTGACAGGGTGGTTGGTGAGGTGAAAGAATATAAACTGCCACATTATTATTATTATGCAGGTCCACTGATAAAATTTGGCCTGATACAGTTATGATTTAAAGTGTAATGCATAGCCCAGCCTCTAAAACCAAGAACGGATGTTACAAAATCTAGTGCAATAAACCCTTGAAAAAAATTCTTTTTATTGTCTGTATAAAATTAAAGATTTAAGCCCTAGGTTTTTCCCTCCAACCAAATTATACCAGGTTGATAACATAAACATGGAGCAAGATGAAACAAAAATAGATTTAGAGATACCCATTCACGAAGCCATCCGGGTAACTCAAACATCTCCGGCTTAAATAGAGGATCAGGGTCACACTGAAGCCAACCACTTGATAGGTCCTGCATCAGAATCCCATTATGTTATTATTTCTCCAAAAGTAAATAGAGATATATCACCTTTCTAGGGCACGTCAACCATTGGAAGCGACCAAAAAAATTAGCAAGCTGCATACAAGATCACACAAATTTATAATTAATAGGAGTATATTGTTAAACTGTAGCGTAATAACATAATTTATCATGTAATTTACACAAACGATTGTGTTTGTATGGATTACACAAGTTAACAGAAAAAATTCTCACCACGAAGGCAGATATGATCGTTGTAACCGAAGCTCCAATGAACCCCTCCCAAGTCTATTTAGGGGATAACTTAATTAATGGAGTTCTTCCAAAGAAGAAACCAAATATGTAGGCAGCAATATCATTGATGACGATTAGTGATGCTGGTAGAAGAAACCTGCATTAAAATTGGCTTCTATTTAAAACTTGTGCAAGTTCAGATAGGCTGCAGAAATTAGCTGGGTTCAACTATAAACCTTTTGTGTCTATTTTATATATAAGAATGTGTATTAGGATTAGTCTAATCCGATTAGAAAATGAATTCGGAGGTAGTATGCAAAAAAATAGAATTTAGGCCACTTTCATCCCATTTGACCAATTTAACCCATTCCTCATTTTTGTTTTTTTAATGGGATTCCACCTTGGATTTCAGTCATATATTTTCTTAGTCATGTTCGAGTCATTTGAGGTTAGAAATTGTTTTTGAAGCATTCCATATCAAGTTTTCAAGTGTATCAAATCAGATTTGCAAATTCCATTTGTTTTTTCAAATCTGTCCAACAGTCCGAAAAATTGTTTTTGTTATTTTTCACTTAGCTTTTTGAGTCATTTTAGTTTGTTCTAAAAATCATTAAAAATTAAAAATAGCAATTTCATTAGCTTATTTAACTTTTCTCAAAAGGAAAAAAATCAAAAAAATCTTTTGGTAGGGCTGCTAGTGGTGCAAAGTTGCTGGGTTGAAGCACAAGAAGCTGACCCAAACAGCCTGTGCACCTATTTTCTTAGCTTATTATCTGCTTATTTATAAGACATGTAGGCCTGATTTTTGAAGTTCCTTGTAGCCCATAGTTTAGTTTTCATCTTTTTGTCCCTCTTTAGGTTCCTAGTGCTTATTCCATAGCTTAATTAAGCCTGCTTATCACCCCCTTAGCTGCTGTAATAGTAGATTTTTAGTGGTGTTCTTTAGCTTTTGAATTGCTCTTTTGCTTATCAGTTGCTTTTTAGAATCAGTTTAGGAATAATTTAGGTTTGCTAATTAGTTTTTAAACTTATTTTAGTTAGTAGTCTAGCTTATTAGTTGCTTATTCCCTAGGGTCTGTTTGGTTATTGCTTATTCGGCCCCAACTTTCTGTCCAATTGGCTTGATAATCTGCTCCTTTTAGAAGCTCTAATAAGTTTTACTATTTCTGACTTTTGATTTTCTAGCTTATTAGTTGCTAATTTCTGTTGTTCAACTGTTTTTTTTATGTTGAAGCGGTGGATATGACCTTATTTTCTCAAATAGAAAAAAGCAAAAAAAAAAAAAAAAATATAGCAAAAAAATTAGAATTAAACCTCACCAATCAAATGCGCATAATCGATAGCGGACTGAATTTCCGTCTGTGATGCTCCATTCTCTGCGATGCATCAGCTCTTTCCTCAGCCCATAGGGGAATTTCCTACATGATTGGCTTTGACCCAATCTGTTTTGAAGTAGAGCACCTATAACACGAACATATTTGCAAGGATCAGCATAGCCAAAACCGCGGCTTATATCATGTATAGTAGTTCAACTGAATAGAAAACTAAATTTCACTTGCCTTGATTCGTTTGACGATCCTGATCTAGCGTGCCTGCAATCAGGATATAATAAAGTTAGAACAGACCTACTCAAGTGGAATATCAATTTTTATTTCCATCAACAGAAGCGAGCGTTTCGAAAAGCTGGAAATATATTGCTCGTATATTAAATCCGATATTTTATGCATGCTGCAGCACACCTAATTTACGGTCTCATAAGTCGAAGTTATTTAACAAAAACTAAAAATTTCACTAATGAAAGTTACCTTGTTGATAATACTGTGGGACCATCATCTTTTCCATGAAGCCTAATGCTGCTTCGTTTATGTCGCTACAACCAGGTGTCCATGCTTTTGAGGAGGTTTCTGTCAGAGGTAGCTGCGAGTAGAGTAGCCCCATCATTAAGTCTACCACCGTCAAATGTAGAGAATTAGGCAGCACGGGTTAAGTGGTGTACAGTATAAAAGAAAAGAGAAAAAAGTAACCGACAGTATCACCTGCGAGGGTTACTAGCTGCTTTTACAAATAATTATATTTTCATTTTTTTGCCAAACACTATTTTGAGATTATCTGCGTTTTGCAGCTGTGATAATCAGATAATCCATATGAAAAACAAACTCCCAAACACCCTCTTAGTCGTCTAGTACAATGATAGCTAACCATGCATGTCTCTTCCAACAATGTGTTTTTATTAATTCCAATATCGTCGCGTAGGGCCCGTACTCTTCTATTAGATGATATGTTAAGGTCCAAGTCTAATCAAAAGCTTAAAGTCCATTAGGTTTAGGGTTTATGTTAACTTATTCCTCAAATATATATTCTATTATAAATAGACATGTTATGTTATGTAATTAAAAAACATTCAATCACATTACTCTTTATTGTTTGAGAGTTATCCGTCTACTGTAATATTGTTATGTTTATCTTAGGTTTATTTTCTTCTTCTACAATTTGAGCTTTTGCGATTTCACCGCTCAAACTGCAAGAGGGTGTTAGGCAATAAATTATTAGACCCGAGCCTATCTGTGTGTTCCGGTCCATTAAGGTTTCTATGTAGTGTCTTTATAAGTATTGCATCAATAAAACGTATCTCCTACGAGATTTAACTGATTCCGCTTCAGACCTATTCGGCCTTGAGCCATTGCCTCTATGTCAACCCGTCAAAGCTTAGTCATCGCCGTATCCCTAATCTTGTAAAAAAAAAACACAACCCACTATATTGACCATAACTCCCAAACCGTAAGGACTTAATTGAAGTCGCTAGCGCGATTGGAATCGCCACCTTAGCTTCTTCCACGCGCCGTAACATGCCGTTGGGTTTTTAAAATACAGTTGACTCGCTATTTTCCTAAAATTGGAGGAACCATCGAGCAATATACTTAACAAAGATAGTAAACGTCACACAAGTCCATCTCCGTACAAACAAAACTAGAAAGAAAAGAAAAAATAGAGAAGACGAAGGCGATTTCAACATTCTATCCAGTTTATACGTCCAGTAAACTCCCGTTTAAACTGCAAGGAAGTGTTAGATGATAGGTTAAAGCTCAAGCATAATCAAAGGGGTAGGGACCATTAGGTCTAGAGTTTATATTAGCTTATTCTTAAAGCTATCTTCGATTAAATAAACATGTTATCTTATGTAATGGACAAAATATTCAATCAATAATACTCTATTGTTATACAACTTCTAGTGTATCTAGCAAGGCTTTTAGTTCTTAGTTACATACACTTACCTTTACTTCTATTTTAGATTAGTTAATAACTTAAAAAATGTTTAATAAACACGGAGTTTACTGAAATTTGCGTTTTTGTTAAGTAAGTTACCGAACTATTTTTCTGTTCACTCGAGAACTGAACTTAGAAGAAATGACACTCATATCACTATTAGATAATTTTAGTGTTAATACAAGTGACATTTTGTTTTTGGTAACCATGGTTACTAACATTTTGGCCGACTAATCCACGTGGTTTAACCACACTGCCACACATATTCAAAACATGTAAAGTTCTCCCTTTTCAGGAGGTTGGTGTGATCACTTCAGAATTATTTGCACATAACAAGAATTATATAAATAGGTTGATTGAGTTATTAGCTCAACTACTTAATTAAAAAAATATATTCCATAAGCAACTAACATGTCAAAGATTATAGTATCAGCAATGAAAATGTTGAATATGTCAAATAAGTATATATGTTATGGCCACTCATCATCAGTAACACATTTTATCCTTGAATATGTCTGTAATTGCATTTTATGAGATTATCAGTTCATCATCATCATCATCATCATCATCCAGTTTTAGAACAATTTTACTAATTCACGGTTTATTAGGCTGTGGAAATGACTTTGCAGATTTCGCTCACTCTCTGGCTTCATCTTTATCTACTTCACATGGCTCTTCAGGTTTTACTATTTCTCTATGTTCAATGGATTTTGCACACTTCAAAAGTGGTAACTTTTTTTCGCATGTGCATCAGTTGTCGATTTGTGGTTGTATGCTTTTACTTATGGACCACTTGACTTTAAGATATTGCAACTTTTGTTGTTGACTAGTTATACTTTTGATTAGTTCAATTCTAACTAAATGAAAGCAATGTATGATGTAGTATGGGAATAGTATCTTTATGTATTTCGGGCTACATATGTAACCAAGAACATTAAAAGGTCACGCCTTTTTTGTTATTTGAACGAAAAGAATGTGTGAAGCAAATGCAAATGTCTGAAACCATAATTCATGGAAAACATTTTTGATTTCTAAGCAGATTGGAGGATGGTTCTTGTGGATTTGAGGAACCATGGAAGATCAACAGACATAAAAGGTTTATCCCCACCTCATGACACTATAAATGCTGCTAAAGATATAGCAAATCTTGTTAAATCTCTTGAATGGGCTTGGCCGGATGTTGTTATCGGGCATTCTTTGGGAGGCAAGGTGGCCTTGCAATATGCTTTAAGTTGTGCTCAGGGTGATTATGGTGATTCCGCACAGTTGCCTAAACAAGTAACTTCACATTCTTTTTCTAAGCATCAAATTTAATATTTTATTATGATATTTGGATATTAGGTGTCGCGTTTATATATCAAAGTTCATTAAAAGGAACTTTTTAGAAATTTTATTTGAAACAGGTGTGGGTATTGGATGTTGTTCCGGGCAAAATCCCAACCACAAGTCATTATGCAGAAATTGAGAAAGCATTGTATAAACTGAAGACTGTGCCTTCTCCAATCCATTCAAAAGAGTAGAAACCTTATTTCCTTTCATAGATTTTAATCGCAAATGTTTTAGTAAAGTTTACTTTTAAGGTTTTCCTATGAGATGTTTGTCATTTCAGGTGGCTGGTAGATCATCTTATAAATCTTGGATTTTCAAAGTTTTTATCAGAGTGGATAAGTAGTAGTCTCAAGAGGTCGGGAGATCATGAGACGTTTTACTTTAATATCGATGGTGTTATAGAGATGTTCAATTCTGCTCAGTATGACTACTCTTCGTTATCTATTAATATACTATATTTTTCCTTTTAGTATGAACTTAGCAACTAAACAAAGGTGTTATACCTTCAGAAAGATGAAGGGCAAGTGAACCTTTATTGTAGAAGAATCAACAAGTTAATTATCAGAAACGCCAGATGTTCTCTTAATGTTTATAATAACATGCCAAATTGGGCAGGGTCAGGCTGGGGCGACCACAAACACTTTCATTTACCAAATTGGGCAGAGTATGCTTTCTATGATGAAAACAAGTTTATCACAATACAAACTTTAGCTCTTTAAAAAAAATAAGGTTGTTCTCCATTTGAATACACTTTGGATGCCTTTCAACCCGTTTGACCCTTACCTTTTTCAGTGAAGTCTTTTAGCCAGGCCCTTTTGACCTGTTCCTTTCTTAGTAAAGTGTTTTAGCTAAGCACATTTGCCCCTTTGGACCTACGACATAATCCAAATCGACCCATTTGTAGAAACCAAGTCCATTTGGCACATCTTTTTACTTTTTTTTTTATACTGATACCTTTGATTGTTGTTATTATTAAGGGATATGGACTATTGGGCATTACTAGAACACCCTCCAGGGAACTGAGATAGCTATAGTGCGTACTGAAAGCAAACTCAAATGGGAACCGGATTTGGTTGAGAGTCTTGACAGCCTTGCTAAGCGGGAAACTGATGAATCCACTGGCAAAGTCTCGGTTCATGTCGTTGCTAATTCTGGACACTACATTCACAAGGATCAACCACAGACGCTGCTGCAGATCATGACACCAAAAATTTCCTCTCTAGCTTAGCCAAAAACAGTTTCTCTGTATTGCGAGTCTTGCATACTGTTTTTGTCATTCTATATCCTTTCGGTTGATTTTTCCAAGTACTGTTAAGCTTATTTTTTTTTATCACCATGCGTGTATAAGTACATTTTTTGATGTATAATATGTGTGTTTTTTTACTGAAAACCATTAGTTTTACATTAGAGATCATGAAAGTTAAGAGTACATGCAATGTTCATTTGAATTTGCTGACTGATAAAACAAAATAACATTGACATAATGTTTGTGTAACCTGACCATCACATAATAATACCATACTACCGTTCAAGTTAAAGACCAAACTGATAGGTCTGGAATCCGGAATATTGGCTGAGACCCGAGGATGCCCTGTGTCTTGTCTTTCTATCTTTCATCCGCGTGACGTACTAGACGACCAAACAACGCGTTATGAACCCCTGATAAACTATTACGCCCCCCAAATGACCTTTACAGTGTTTTGTTTGTACTATGTCACCCAAAACTCTTTTATAGTCAAAAGTAAATTAGTAACATCAAAACTGATTCACTCAAAAAGTTTACCTTTAAGATAAAAAGTAAGTACTACAGTAATATTTATGAACCATCACAATCCTCGTTAAATTGAAGGTACATATCTTCTTAAAAAAAGACTTATCTTAACTTAAAAAAATTACATTTCTTAAAAAAAAAAAAAAAAAAAAAAAAAAAAAAAAAGAGACACTTATATGACTGGGTCTTGTCAAAATATACATATTCTTGCCCGGCCCAAAGGCTTAGCGTGATTGGGTCTTGTAAAAGATGGGTCAACTCATAATTACGGACTCCTGAAAATGTAAATATTTTTTTGACCCTTTTGTGAAAAGTAATTTTCCCTAAAAACACGTTTAAATCAAAAGTGATTTTTGTTGCAACACTGTGTAACTCACGTAACAAAAATTTAGTACACAGTAACGAAAGGTACAATATATAATACGTGGTTATTATGTCCTAAAGAAGTAGTAATAACGTATATAAAATCAACTCTCTTCATGTATTATAGACGGTGAGACTTGAGATCGAGTCATAGTCGGTGCGGTGGAAATGGACAGGGCCGTCTCGTGAATTTTCAGTGGCCCCGTGCCATTACCACAAAGAGGCCCTCAACTACACACATAATATACATATATATAAGTAGTGCATGAATTAATTAAGCTCGAGTCTCATATTATGTTCATATATATAATAGAAGTGCATGAAATTTGGTGGCCTTTATCAAGCGGAGGTCCTGTGCAATCGCACCTCTTGCACTCCCCTAAAGCCGGCCCTGAAAATGGATGATAGCAAACAACAAATAATGACTAACACCAATATACCAACATATATAAAAAAAAAATTAAGGCCACTCATGATCAATACGCATAGGATAGTGATTTGCACACTCTCATTTCTTATTTGCACACTTCAAGCTATGCAATAAACAGTTGTACATTTATCATTGACTGTTTCATCAGGTTGTACATTTAAGTGTGCAAATAAAAATTGAGAGTGTGCCGATCAATTCTCAATAGCATATGATGAGTTCACCAATTCTTCAAATTCATCATCCAGTTGTAAAATGGTTTTGCTAATTCACGGGTTATTAGGATGTGGAAATGACTTTTCAGAATTTGCTCACTCGCTTGCTTCATCTCTTTCTACTTCCCATGACACCGCTGCTGGTTAAATATTCTCTCTTGAGTTTACTTATTGATAATTATTATATACGGAGTATGTTGTAACCTTTTTTTGCATGCGCACTAGTTTTGGTACGGTTGTTGTTTCTAACTTTCTATGCTTTTATCTATGGAACTTGACTTTAAAAGATTGGCTTTTTTTCTTTTTTTCTTTTTCTTTCTTCTTCTTTTTGTTTCTTTTTTTTCTGGTGACTAGTTATATTTTATATTTGGTTCATATCTAACCAAATGAAAACAACTTAGACCGGGTGAGGTTATGGCCACCACCACACGTGAGTAGCCGTGACTACACGCGGTGGCTTGTTACATCTACACCGTCAATCAAGGCCGGATATCTCCCGTGCGGGCTGCCCAACTGCACAGGGCCCAAAGTTTTAAAGGGTCTCAATTTTTTTAATCCTCAACGAGTAGTTAATTATGGTTTGGAAAAGGCCCATTAAAATTTTAGAATTTATAAATGCAAAGAAGTATCAAGATTTATAATGGCAGCAATGTGAGACAAAGATTTTTTTTTATTTGCCTATTCTGCTATTTATTTGTGCCACACTTTACTTTGGAAAAAAAGAAAATAAAATAAAACCTTAATTTCTAATGATAAAAATTCAAATACACCTGTACATATTAAGGGGTGTTTGGGTTTGATTATTTAAAAGTGCGTTTTCAAAAAGTGCTTTTATGAAACTGCGTTTTCTAACTGCAGGGGGCACTTACTTTTCCAAAACGCAGTTTTGAGGCATCCAAAACTCAAATAATTGATTTTTTGAATTTTTTGCCAAACACTCATTTTAGATTAAAACGCAATAAGTAGATAATCAGTTTCAAATCGCACTCCCAAACACCCCCATAAGTTGGTTTTCAAGACAAAAACTACATATATAAATGGTCTAGAACAAAAAGTGTAACGAGAAAAAGGGTCGAATAACTTCTTAAAACTTTTGTTTTCGAAGGGCCTCTTTTACTATCATGGCACAGGGCTCTCGAAATCCACGGGACGGCCCTGCCATCAATCGTCACATGAAGGCAGTGGCAACAAAATATTACCGTATTTTTTTTTTAACAATGAACTGTCAATTGGTTTTATCATAATTTACATGATATAGTTTAACAAAACAAAGAAATAACTTGTTGGGAATAGTTTTGTTGAGGGCAACTTCAAGTTTGGGCTGAAGGCATGTATAAAAAAGGTCTAATAACAAAAAAAATTTGCACTATATAAAAGTTTTTTTGGGCCAATTGTTGAGGGCACCGCCCCGTCTTCCCTCCAAGTCCCTCGGCCCCTGCATGGGGGTTGGTGTGTTTTTTGCGATGGTTTGGTGTCATCGTTTTGAAAATTTTCTTTTCATAAAACTTTTACTTAGAGTGTTTAAATTTGTGTTTTTATTGTAGTTTCTACAACGTATTTTTTATTTTATAAACATGTATTTTATAAAGGTTTTGATGTAAAACGTTAAAAATAATAATTTGCAAGACAGTGGAGGTCAGAAGGTAGAAGGGGCTTAAGAGCAAAGGGTACCATGGCTTAAGCTACTTTGCCATCTCAGCGCAATTTTAGGGGCCGTTTAGTTGGTAAATTTTTTTTCTGTTTTTCCGTTTTTAAATTCCTAGAGAAAGGAATAGTTTTTCTTCTCTAGAGAAGAGTTGAGAAGTTTGAAAATCCGTTTAGTTGGAGTCATATTTTTCCTTTTTTTTAAAACGGAGACGGTGGACGGAGAGGTGGGCGGCGATGGAAGGTGAAGGCGATGGAAGGTGGACGGAAGTGGGCGTGATAAGAGTGGGGTGAGAGGAAATGAGGTTATTATTTTAGAAATGAAAAAAAGTGAAAAGGGTGTAATGGTATTTTCATTTTTTCTATTAAGAATTGGAAAATGAGAAATTCATATTTTTGGAAAATTATTGGAAAAAAGTGCGACTAAACGGGTTTTCAGTTTTTCCCTTTTCATGTGAAAAAATTTCTGGAAAAATGGAGTATTTCTCTCCAGCTAAACGGCCCTTAATATCTCATTTTTAATATTCACACACCAAAATACCTCTTTTTTCATGGCTCGAGCCATTTTCACCTTTTGAGATCCATCATTTTATTTTCTTTTTCATTTCTTCAAAACAACGAATTTTTCATTCATTTAATTGAAATATAAATAACATTTTTATAAAAAAGTTACAAATTAAAATTACAAAAAAAAAAAAAAGTTAACTGATTCATATCAATTGTCTTATCTTATAATACTTTCTTCGTCTCATAATAAGTGTCCAGTTTGAGGTGTTTTTTTTTTTTTTTTTTTTTTTTTTTTTTTTTTTATCTTTCTTGTTTAACTTTTACCCTAAATATTTTTATTTGTGTTATCTAATATTTGATGAAAATTATATTAATGAAAATACATTTAACATTAATTCATTCATATATTTTGCATCAAGCATTATAAACACACATAACCACTCTATATGTAGAGGGGAAAAAAAGAGAAGTATAGAGGAGAGGAATAAACAATTATTTTTATCTTCTGTTCCCAAATTAGAAAGAAAAGAAGATGTAAGCTAAAAAAAAAAAAAAAAAAAAAAAAAAAAAAAAAAAAAAAAAAACTTTAAAATCAATTTCACTCAATCTCATACTAATTTAGGAAGAAGATTAAGAGAGTAATTTTGGTGTAATTTACTATCTTTTACTTTCTTTTCCTCTCCTAAAAATTATTAAGGTCAAAGTTGAACAAGTTAAACCGTAAAGTCAAACTAGACACTTATTATGGGACAAAGATAGTAGAAGATAGTCGTTCACAACCCACTCCACACAACCTAATTAAAAAAAAAGTTAAACTATTAAAAATGTTAAACAAAAAACAATAACATCATCTTCTTCATATCACACGAACGCATGCGCGCGAGCACACACATACTAAAAAACAAAACAAATACAAACCCATTTTAAATACATTAAAAAATCAAAAACACAACACAAACACAAAAGTCACGTACGCCAATTAACTGGCTCAAGAGATGGCGCACGGGGGTAGGTATGGTGGCTTGAGGGCGGCGACGCTACAAGCCAAGACATGTTGGATTTGACGTGCATATACGCCACAATATCTTATGCTCTATGATTGAAAGTTGATGTATCGCTGACATGCCAGTAATCAAGTCCACTACTACACCCTACACAAACTACTTTATATAATTTAGTATAAGCCTATATGTAACATGTAAGATTTTTTTTGGTTAAATGATACACGAAATAATAGCTTTTGTTAGCATGTGAATGTTATATATCACTTTTTCATCTAAGCATATCAAATTATTTTATAAATTCAGAATACAACTTATTTGTTTATCCGAAGACGTACATAATAACCGGTTTAGAACTTTTTTTTATTAATGTTCTTGAAATCCAAGGCTCAAAACTCGCTTGTCACATAATCATATCTTATACAGTACATTATTAACATCATGCTGTAAAACTAGTGGCTCATCCCACTTAATAGGAACATCTTATTGTGCTACCTCACATCTCAACTCGGCCCTTGATATTAAATCAAATAACACAAGTGGAAGGGATTTTCTCATTGATAAATAGAGATGTTAGCTATTGAGTTCAAGCACACCAAAACACACGCACATATTCTTGTAGTGTATTAGCTCTCTTCTTTTCTTTGGTGCTAGCAGGTTTCTAGTTTTGTAATATGTTTCTATAAGAAATATATAGCTTTGTGGTGTTAAATTCTCTTGTTCACTTTCATATTGTTTAATTTTCAACAAGCTGGGGTATACTGTGTTGATTAATTCACACTTATTACCTAGTCGGTGGAATATTATCACCATTATTTCACAACAAGTGGTATCAGGAGCCGAGGTTATTCTTAGTATGCTCTGTGGTTTCAATTAATTTGATCTTCCACATCAGAAAAGAATTTAATTTGTTTTTGGTTGGAAGCTATTGAAAATTAATTTGTACTCGAAATGGTGGATGTCAAAGTTGACAAAATACCTTCCACATCAGTGGATCCAACATCTTCAAGTTGGGCTAGACCAGTCTTATCGAATGAAAGATTGGCGGTGGAGGTTTTCGATGGCACATACCATTTCAGTATGTGGCAAAGTAAGGTTCCAGACTCTCTTTTTCAACAAGGCCTAGACATTGCCATTGAAGAAAGTAAACCAGATGATGTAGAAGAGAGGAATTGGTTAACCATCAATTGGTTACCTTGTGGTGTGGTTTTCGTTCATGCCTTTCGATAGAGCAACAATATGCTTTCTCAAAAGAAACATTCACTTACAAACTGTGGTTGGCATTGGAAGAGAAGTTTCTGAAGAAAATTGTCAGAATTAACTCTTTATGAAGAAGTGATTCTTTCACTTCACATATGTATCGGGTACCATGATGAATGATCACATTACAAGTTTTAACCACATGGTCACCGTGGATATAGATGAGGTGTTCAAAAACCAGGATTTAGCATTGATACTGTTAGTTTCACTTCTAGAGGAGTACGAGTTGCTTGAAACAACTCTACTCAAGGGGAAGGATGAGGTGTATCTTAGTAAAGTTTGTTCTGCCTTGTATACTAAAGAACTGAGAAAAAAGAACAAGCAAATTAGTTAAAGTGGAGACGCAGAGGTTTTGCTAGTCAAAGGTCGTTCACAGAAGAAGTGCACCATTAAAAGATGGAGATCCAAGTCAAGGCACAAACTAAGCAAAGATGAATGTGCCTTTTGTCATGAAAAACGTCATTGGAAGAGAGGTTGTCCGAAGTTGAAAACCAAGGACAATTATTACAAAGAGAAAGATGTAGCGGAGGCGAATGTCACCAAGTGTGATGATGAAGAATCAAATCTCTCACTTGCAACATCGTCAACTAGAAATGTTTCTGATATATGGCTATTAGATTCCGCATGTAGCCATCATATAACACCACATCGAAAGTGATTTAGTAATTTTGAAGAACATGAGGAATTTGTTTATACGGCATACAAAACTCCCCTCACTACTCAGGAGATTGGTTCCGTTCGATTGTAGAATGAAGACGGAACAATTGTAACCTTGAAAGGTGTTCGTTATTCACCAAAGTTGAAAAAGAAGAGCAAAGGATGAGGTTATGAAGATCATATATGGCGTACTTGTAGTAATGAAGGGTATTCGCAAATTAAAAACATGTATTACTACAAGGAGTAGAACTGTTGTTGGAACTGTATCAGCTCTTACCGATGATGATAGAAATTCAGAACCTGTGAAGCTATGGAGTATGTGCTTAGGAATCCTTTAATTTGCTTATAAAGCAAGGATTATTAGAAGGACTGAGTTCCTGTAAGTTGGATCTCTGTGAGCATTACATCAATGGGAAGACGACAAAGGTGAAATTTAGGACAACTATCCGCAAGACACAAGGTATCTTGGATTATGTCCAATCTAACGTATGTGGTCCCTCAAAGACAAGCTCTTTAGAAGGGAGACACTACTATGTGGCCTTTGTTGATGACTTTTCCCGAAGAGTGTGGGTGTACACATTGAAGACAAAGGATGAAGTACTAGGAGTGTTCATCTAGTGGAAAAAAATGATGGAAACTCAGACGTGCAGAAAGGTCAAACATCTTCGAACAGATAATAGCAAAGAGTATAAAAATGATCAGTTTACAAAATTTTATGTTAGCCACTTCACTGTCATACATATACCACAACAGAATGGGTGGCAGAACGCATGAACCGAACCTTGCTAGAGAAATTTTGGTGTATGTTATCCAATGTTGGGTTAGGTAAAAAAAAATTGTGTTGAAGGTGTGACGTATGCGTGTTACCTTGTTAATAATTTTCCATCAACTGCTATTTATGGAAAACACCATTGGAGAAATGGTATGGAAAACCTGCTATAGATTATGACTCCTTACATATATTTTGTTCCGCTGCATATTATCATGTGAAGGAATCAAAGTTAAGATCCTAGAGCAAAGAAAACATTATTCATGGGGATCACCTATGGAATCAAAGGCTATTGTTTATGGTTTCCAGAGACAAAGAAAACGATCTTTAGTAGGGATGTCACCTTGATGTATCTATCATGTTGAAGAAGGTGAATGTTAAGCATATATATGGAACCCCCAAAAAGGTGTAGTTTGAAAGAATAATTATACTATGATAGAGAAACAGTGGATGATTCTCCTATGGTAGAATGAGATTGTGAAGAAGAGGAGGTTCACACCGAAGAACTTCCACAACAACATGTAGCAATTGCTACCAACAAGCCAAAAAACACACACTAAAAGGCCTGCTCGCCTTAATGGTACAGTGGCTTGTGCATTTTCAATTACAGCTGGTGATGTTCCTACTTCTTCTTCGAGACTCAGAGAATGAGAAGTGGAGGATTTCCATGAGCGAAGAAATGCAGTCTCTTCAGAAGAATGGGAGTTGACCAACCTCCCAAAAGGGAAGAAGGTAGTTGGATGCAAATGGGTGTATGCAAAGAAAGAAAGATTTCCTGGCCAAGATGGCGTTCGCTACAAAGCAAGATTGGTAGCTAAAGGATACATTAAAAAAATTTGATCTCTATTAGAATTTTGTTGGCTTTGGAACTGGTTGAGATGGATGTGAAGACTACATTTCTACATGGAGACTTGGAAGAGGAAATCTATATGGTTCAGCCAAAAAGATTCAGAGTTGTTGTAAAAGAGAATGAAGTATGTAAGCTTCATAATTCATTATATGGGTTTAAGCAAATCCTCATGGCCATGGTACAAACTTTTTGATAACTTTATGATGGAGTCAAAGTGCATAAGAAGCAAATATGACCATTGTGTCTATTTGAAAAAGATGCAAGGTGGTTCTTTCATATATCTTCTTCTATGTGTAGATGATATGTCGATAGTTTATCAAAGTCTAGTCGAGCTTGAATATTTAAAGACTTGGCTGAAACTTGAATTTGAGATGAAGGATCTCGGTGAAGCAAAGATGATTCTTGGCATGGAGATAGTCAGAGAAAGAAAATTGAGGAAGCTTTGCTTGACTCAGAAACCATATTTGAGAAGTATTCTAAATCGTTTTATATTCGATAAACAGACAAAACGAGTTAGTACTCCACTCGCTTCTCTATTTAATATCAGTGCTTCTATGTCACCGAAAAATGATGCAGAGAGGGCATACATGGAAAAAGTACCTTATGCATATGTTGTAGGTAGCCTAATGTATGTGATGATATGTACTTGACCAGATATTAGTAATGTTGTTGGGATGGTGAGCAGGTATATGCATAACCCTGGAAAAGGACATTGGCAAGCTATTATGTGGATATTACGATATATCCACAACACGGTCGGTGTAGGATTAGTTTTCGAACATGGAAGTAGTCCATGAGTCAAAGGATTTCGTGATTAAGATTATGTTGGAGCTTTAGACAAGCAAAGATCTACGACATGATATGTATTTACTCTGGAAAAAGCTCAAGTTTGTTGGAAGTTTACCTTACAGTCACTACAGAAGCAACAAAGTATATGGCGATTACAGAGGCTGTAAAGGAAGCAATTTGGCTTCAAGGGTTTCTCGGGGAACTTGGAATGAAACATAAATTTGTAGGTGATGCATTCTGACAGTGAGAGTGCAATTCATTTAGCGAAGAATCAAGTTTATCATGCAAGGACAAAGAACATTGATGTTTGGCATCATTTTCATACGAGAGATACTGGAAAAAGGTGGAGTCAGAATCCAGAAGATCCACACTTCTAAAAGTCCCGCAGGTATGCTGACTAAAGTAGTACATGTGATCAAGTTATGTTATTGTTTGGACTTGATCAATATTGTGAAAACATGAAAATTGTTTTGAAGACTTGATGCAGGTTTTACTAGACCAGGTTTTAATATTTATAATGTCTCGTTATATCTATGGTATACCCTAATGCACTAACGGGCAGTGTACCCGATCATGTGTAGTGTAGTATTCGGTAAAACCAAGGTCGTCCCAAGAGCTATGTGAGCGGATTCTAATTAAGTCTAAGTGTCACAGATTTTAAGGTTGAAATGATTAATTAATAACTAAAGCAAGATGTTAATACAAATAAGCCGTAAAAATGTTTATTTATATTTTACGATCTTCTAATATTTTGTCGATAACAAACGTAAAATCATTTTAATGAAACAAATAAAATTCATAAATGGTTTGAGCCATTAGTTTACTAACACACTTATATTTTTATATAAATCACTAAACAAGTAATAGTGTTTTCATGTTATAGTAATGCATATGTATAACAACTAGTGTTTACATATTGGGTAGATATATACATACTTAGTATGTATTATAATGGGTAGAAGTTTAAAGTATTTAACCTATTGACTTAATACATTGAATGTAGTTGGGTAAAACCCAAAGTCCATGACCCATACCCATGGAGCATAATCCATAACCCATGACCCATTGCATGACATCATGCATAATTCATAATGGGTATTATCCATGACCCATGGAGCTAACCCATAACCCATTGACTAGATGAATTGCATCTTCTAGATACATTGTATCTACTTGGATACCCATGGTCCAAATTCTAGGATCCATGACCCATGACCCATAACCGATGGGTAATATGGAGCGTCTCACGGATCCCTCAAAATACACTAGACGGATCCCTCCAACAAAGGATCCGTGGGATCCGCGGAACAGTAGCATGTTTTTGTCTATAAATAGTGAGCCATTTCTTCATTGTTTGTTGTCACTTCCACACACACTTTCTCCTAGTAGTGTAAACTCTCTAACCTCATATCCAAAGGATCTTTCTATGAAGTTTGTGTTTGATTTTGTGTGATCCTATAGGTTCCTCTTAAAGGCGAGATCACCATCTCATGAAGTCGAACAAGCTCAAGTCCATGAGTTGCCATGCTTCGTCATCATCAAGACTACTGAGGTTCTCTTGTTGATAGTTCTTTCTTCCTCTCTAGAAGTGTTGTGTCTAAGGTATTATTGAAGTATGCCAAAAAGGTCAAGACGAAGGCATTAGTGAAAGGTGTCGAACGTCCGTGTCAAAGGCATTAGTGAAGGATGCCAAAAGGGTCAAGTCGAAGGCATTAGTGAAAGGTGCCAAAAGATCATGTCAAAGGCATTAGTGAAAGATTCCAAGGGTGTACAATCGACATGGTGCATCGATGAACAAATAGAGATAGGTTGTGTCCAAGGATATTGATATCCTTGATGATGTTGTAATAAGGAGTGGGTCTCCTTGGGGATAGGTGTTGTGTAGTGTTGGGTAGTAGTTCCTCCTTTGTAATGGAACTCGGTATCTAGCCTTGTACCGGATAAAGTGTAGGCGATGTTGTGATAGGTGTGGTTCTACCTCGTGGAAGAACCCGGTGTCTAGCCTTGTACCGGAAAAAGAGTAGGCGACGTTGTGAAGGCTTCTCCGCCATAAGGAGTTGTGTTGTGTAGTGCTAATGAACTCTCGAGTAGGAGACTCGGGGAGTGGAGTAGGGCAAGAAAGGTGTCCTTTTAGCCGAACCACTATAAACACTCGTGTCGTGGTTTTGTGTTTCTTACTCCTTCCATTTGCATTATATCTTAACATATATATCTATCAATATCCAACATACACATCTAAATAGATTGACATAAGTCGATCTAAATATTTTAAAACAAAGTTTTAATCGATAAAACTATTCAACCCGCCCTTCTAGTTTTTCACAATTGATATCAGAGCTTCGTTACCAAGTTTCTTAGAGTATGTTGTACTTTAAAAACTTGATACGATCCGTGTATGATTGAAAACTACAAAGAAGGAAATCTTTTAAAATAAATTGTTTCTTTTATGTTGGATAGTGATAGATTATTCTAAAAATTTCTTTTTAAGAAATCTTCTTGCTAGGACATCTCCAAAGTCTTCATTTCTATTCAAAGAAAAATGAATTCAACTCTCAAGGAAGAACCCAAAAGTAATCACAATCTACTTATACCAAGTACAACGAATTACTTTAAAATCTCATGAAGTATTTCGGATATATGGTCTCTATAAACCATATCAAGAGTTTAGAGGTATGTTCACTTAACCAGAAATTAGTTATTTTACGTTTACATGGATATGTTGATAATATTTTTTTTACACATGAATTAGGACGTTAATAGTTGTAAGTCTCTAAAAAGTCTATTTTCACCGCTTTCCCGACTTACTCATCGTCGGGAATAGTAATCCTCTTTGATTTTCTAAAGATCGTCAAATTGATGCCACCGTCACAAATAGATCCTTGATAATTAACCTGTCAAAACACGTCGACCAAAACGTCTATTCACTTAGGAACCTCATTCTTCAAAGTTATTTTTGTTTGATAAGCTATTGTATAACTTATTACAAAATAACACCAAACACTCTTTTTCTGTCCACAGTAGCCGGATCCCCCGAGTTGTACTAGCCGGATCCCAAATACAAGGGATCCGGGGGAACCGTTTGACAGAAAAAAATTATACGTTTTTCAAAACCAGTTCTGCTCTTTTCCCTCTCCTCACAAAACACAAAAATGACCCACATTCTGATTCCATCTCCATAGGGCTTCATATCCTCAAGCATCTCCTTCTTGAACATCATTGTAAGTAATTACACTTATATGTTCCATTCGTCATCATCAACATCCTAGGGTTTATGGTTTTTTATTTTCTTTTTAAAACATCAATTGATGAAATTAGGTATTGTAAAATTAATCACTAAAAAGGGTTTTCACATAATTAAGATTCTATTGTGTTTACAACATTGTGAATACAAATCAAAACCATAAACCTATCTCGGCAAATTTTACCTAATTGGAATATTTATTTTTCTAGGATCAACCATGCCCAAAGCTACTCAACAAGACCACCATGACACTGTCCACTACCTCTCTAGATACTATCGAAAAGAGGAGATTTCGAAAATCGATCGTAAAATCTTCAAAAAGCTTGAAAAATGACTTATTCACGAAGGTCGTGTAGTTAAGGAATGTTTCCTTGAAAACACCGACATTCGTCAAGTCTTCTCGGCAATCAACTTTGATTGTCTCCTAGATATTAATGAACAAATTTGTCCGGTTTTCATATTTGAGTTTTACAAAAGTGTTAGGATCATTCGAAATAGTGATGAAAGCATCTCAATTGCCTTTATCATCAATAAAAAAAGCATTACTCTACCCCTGAACACATTTTCACAAATTCTCTGCATTCCTCGTAAAGAATTTGTATGTACTCCCAAGATTGGGCAATATCCACTCAATCCTTTGCACTAGATCCCAAACCAATCTACCGCACTCCTCTTGATGACCCCGCAATTGTTCGAGACACAATTTTCAAAATTAAAGCCAACCAATCTCGCTTCAAAGCAACAAAGAGCTTATTCACCGTGATCCCTTTCAAATGGAACTCTTCGAAATGAATCCTATCTATAGAAAGTGGGAAGAAATTCTTAGGGAAAATGTCATTAGCTTGGTCGGAAACAAAGACCATCCAAATGCATGACTTGTCCAAATGATCTATTGCCTCATTCAACAACAACCATTTAACCTTGTCTATTACATGGTGAAAATAATGGCTGGTGTATTCAAAGCCAACAACATGGTACTTCCCTATGGTATGCTCCTAACACGACTCCGTGAGTATGTTAGTGCAATGCAACCTTCTCCTATCAACGATGATCATTTCCTTGCCGATCACGTCATGGTACCACTCACCAAACAACCTTTTAAACGGTTCATGATCAATGGAAAAAAACCTCGTGCTCTCTCGGACTCCTCGAACGAAGAAGAAGTAAATGTCAACCCCGTTGCCAACGTCAACTTGGACCCCATAACCTACTTTGAACAACTTCCAACTCTCCCAAACGAGTCCGAAGAATTCAAACAAATGAAGGGTATGATCGAATGCCTAACTAACTACCTCATGACGTCGGGAAAGAGGAAGAGAAAATATTGACAAAAGAGAAATTAGGATTATGGTTGTTTTTAGACATATCATTTATCATTTTGCAATGGATGCTTATGTTTGTGGATGTTTTATCTTATTTGTTTGGATATTATCACTACTACTCGTATTTATGTTATGGATTATGAGATATTTACTTGTTTTATTGTTCATTTACAGTAGAGACTAGTAGCAATTAGTATACATAGTATAGTGCAAAAAACTGCACATCTTTTGTGATCCTACCGATCTGCAGTTGCCTGATCCCTCAATTTGTACTAGACGGATCCCTCCTTTTAGGGATCCGTGGGATCCGGAGAGACAGAAATGCAATTGGAGACCTCCACACATCAAACCAGAACACTAGACCACTTCACACTAGCTAAACATAATGCCTTAGGACCACTTAAGTCTTTATCAAGCTCAGTAAATATCCCACTCACTCATAGCTCATTTAGGATCACACTCAAGATAGTTTTTGATTTATCATTTCACCAAAACTCATCATTCTTCCACTCCAATACTCACACATCATTTCTCACATGTCAACACATTTAGTTTTATAATGATCTCAATTTTAGCAAATTGATTTTAGTAATCCTTACCTCAAAATAGGTCAAAAACTAGTTTTTCATTTCTTATAATTTTTAAGGAATTTTTCAAATTTATCCTATGTTACCATCTGATCTCTAGGATCATTTAACACCACTTGACACTCTCATATCTCCTAGTGTCATCTTTGATCACCCATTGGTGCTCATAAAGTCCCATTTTCTTCCATAAAAGGCAATCATTAGCTACCATCACTCATTGCCCTTGATCATTTAAGTCCCCTTTCATCTAAAACACTAAAGAAGACTGAAACACTCAAGATGTATAGGTACTAGACCTTACAAACATCATTTTTCCTCTTTTCTTAGCTACCGAGAGCCGGATCCCTAGGATTAGCCTAGACGGATCCCTCATTGGAGGGAACCGTGGGAACCGGCTGACAGTTTCAGCTAATCCTAGCTAAAATAATCATTTCAAGCTTTCCTTGCTAACTTGAACACTCCATCTTGCCTTAAATAACCTCCTTGATCAGTACAAACCTGTAGTTGACTATTGTGCATGCAAATCATTGCATTTTGAAGAATCTTAGAGGATGTTTGGTAGGATGGAATGGAAAGCAAAGAAAAGGAATGAGAGCGTTTCCAATTGTTTGGTGAGTACCGGGAATGGAATCAGAGAATTAAAATGGCATTCCCTTTCCACCTATTTGATTCTTTAAAAAAAATGAAGAATGCTGAGAATGGACAAAATAGGCACAACTCATTCATGCGTTCCATTCTTGTGAGAATCAGAGAAGCTATTAAAAAAGCGGACCTACAAACTAAAAACACATTTGCATTGCACATGTTGTCTCAATTGGGGAAAAATATAAAAACCCTAGCATTTTTTTCTGTCATTATTGAATTTTCTCTAAGCATCTTCTTCTCCAATTAGCTTTCACCAACAGTTACGATGGTCTGACAATCGTCATTTATAGGTAATTTTCTCCGTCTTTATAAGGTGTGATTTTCCTAAATCATTGTAATTTTAAGCTACAAAATGGTACTAGATTGTAATGTTTGTAACGAGGCTGGTCAATTGATTTAATTATTGTAGATGGTGATGTTCATAACTCATAAGTGTAGGCATCGTGAATTGAATTTGAAAAAATGAAGAATTTTGATTGCACATGAACATGGCTTAAAATTAATTTGTTAGCTGTAAAACTTAATGACATATGTTGTTTACTTTTTAGATGAGGCATGACATGTTTTAATTATTTTGAAGATTCAGGACTTGTTTTTCAAAGCAAACTAACTATTAATGATCTTGGTATTGTTTTATATTAATTGCTTAATTCTTGTGTCTGCACTTTTTGGACTTTCTTGTATTGCAGGTATAGGCTATATAAAAACTTAGCAGATTCACGTGGCCATGGACATATGAAGATGAAACACATCTTGATTTGGAATTGTTATGTTATTGTGGGTATTGTAGTTTTAGTGACCACGTTTTGCTAAAATGTGGTTTCACAACTTTGTAAAATGAGAGATTAAAAAAAATGTTGTCGGAGTTGAATGATATTAAAATTATTAGTTATGCGATCATCCGAATAGCTATTTGTTTTATTTTAGTTGCATTGTATATTTCATTCTTTAATGGTGCCAAACGAGATAATCAATCTTCTAACATATTCTGTTGCTTTATTCTTTGGTTTCACCAAACAATGGAATTCTTTCTCTTTATATAAGGCTATTCTCTTTCTTAACAATTCCATTCTCAGCTACAATTCCATTCTGTGTCATTCACTCGTACCAAACACCCCCTTAGTGGTTTAAGTCTTGAATGTACTTGCCAAATTCTTCTCCTTATAAACCATCTTGTTAGGACCTCTTAGTCACCATCCACAACTTAATTCTCAGCAACTAGAGACTTTTATCTCACTAACCTTTTGTCATCTCATCATGAGGAAAGCTCCTAGTGGTAACTCATCCACCAAAGGACCACCCAAGAAACTTGCTCGTGTTATTCACAAAATTTCTTCAACCGAATCATCTCTCGTTAAATCCTCAAACGCTAGGATTTCCCCTCCACCAACTCAACCAATCAAACCAATCCCCAAAAGGATTGTTCCCACAAAACTACCAATGCCAAATACGACTATACCTCCTAAACCAAACACTCCTATTTCCATTAAACCATCACCCTTAGTGCCTAGAGCCATATCATTCACCACTCCACTCTCATCACCACAACTCTACAATCTAGAGAACTTGCCTCCTAGGCCATCTCATCTTCCTAGGCCATCTCATCTTCCACCATTGCCAACATTCTCCTCAATAGAAATAATAGCGCAACAAAATCAAGGTGTTGAATCAACACTAGCCCTAGAATCTTTTTCTCCATCACCCTCAATTAGTCCCTTTTGGATTATGAGGAATCATCAAAGTCAACCACCCGATCACATGAAAGTAGATACCTCTCTACCACCATCTTCATCACATATTCCACCACCACCGCTTTTGGTTGAACCACCTCCACAAATTCCTCTTTTTTTTTAGAATCCCCAACCTACCTCACTTAACCTTCCTCCTTTTGTAGAACCTAAACCAAACCTTCCCTCTCAAGCCATTCCATTTCCTAGCCATGACAAAGATTGTTATCATTGTCAACATGTTGAAGGCTTGATACATGAAGTACGTGAAGAGCAACGTTCCATGTTTTATCACCTCCTCAAACGTTTTGACGAGATCAACAAACCTAAACAACCTTGAGCTTAAGGATTCAAGTGGTGTTCTAGTCTTAAGCTTAACTTAGATAGTTTAGGAATCATATTTCATGTTTAAGTCATTCTCTTAGTTTTAGAGATTTGTAGATCATTTCTCATATTTTTATTGAATGAATTTACATGTTATATGCCATATTGTCTTGAGAATATGTTTAGTGTCTTAATACATATCTCATTTAGATGTTAACATAAAATTTTACATCACCATTGCTGTCTTAAGCCTACAAACAAACGGATCCCTCAGTTTAGCTTAGACGGATCCCTCCAAAGAGGGAACCATGGGATCCGTGCAACATAAGACTTGTTTACTACTAACTTGAGTCTTATTTGTAGGAAATTATGCTCTATATACTTGTTTTCTAACCTTTGTTTTGTATATTTTCAATATACACATGAAGACTTTGACACCCTTAGCTAGGGGGAGTTTCTTGTCAAAGCAATACATTGCAAAATCATTTGCAATATCATTCACATAGGATTATATTACATAACGTCCTCCTTGCAAAGGTGCAATCATCAAGGGGGAGCATATTCGTCACAAAGACGAAACCATTTGCAAACATAATTGCAATGCACTAGTTTAGTATTTCTACTTACTTGACGCCCTCACAAAGGGATGGACTCATCAAGGGGGAGCTAATACAAGAATAATTCTCCTCACTTACTCTCTATTTTTCATCTTTTCTTTCTTTTCACATTCAAAAAAAAAACAATGTGTTAGTTTCTTTTCGACGCTCTTTTTGTTTCGACAAAAAGGGGGAGAAGAGAGTAAAAAATCCAATTCAAACTTTTACGAATTTTAGTTTTTCCTTAAAATAATCTTATTTTTTGTCATCACCAAAAAGGGGGAGATTGTTAATACAAATAAGCCGAAAAAACGTTTATTTACATTTTACGATCTTCTAATGTTTTGTCGATAACAAACGTAAAATCAATTTAATGAAACAAATAAAATTCGTAAATGGTTTGAGCCAATAGTTTACTAACACACTTACATTTTCATATAAATCACTAAACAAGTAATAGTGTTTTCATGTTATAGTAATGCATATGTATAACAACTAGTGTTTACATATTGGGTAGATAAATACATATTTAGTATGTATTATAATGGGTAGATGTTTAAAGTATTTAACCCATTAACTTAATACATTGAATGTAGTTGGGTAAAACCCAAATTCCATGACCCATACCCATGGAGCATAATCCATAACCATGACCCATTGCATGACATCATGCATAAGTCATAATGGGTATTATCCATGACCCATGGAGCTAACCCATAACCCATTAACTAGATGCATTGCATCTTCTAGATACATTGTATCTACTTGGATACCCATGGTCTAAAGTCTAGGACCCATGACCCATAACCCATGACCCATGACCCATAACCCATGGGTAATAAGGAGCGTCTCACGGATCCCTCCAACAAGGGATCTGTGGGATCCGTGGAACAGTAGCATGTTTTTATCTATAAATAGTGAGCCATTTCTTCATTGTTTGTTGTCACTTCCACACACACTTTCTCCTAGTATTGTAAACTCTTTAACCTAAGATCCAAAGGATCTTTCTATGTAGTTTGTGTTTGTTTTTGTGTGATCCTCTAGGTTTCTCTTAAAGGCGAGATCACCATCTCTTGAAGTCGAACAAGCTCAAGTCCATGAGTTGCCATGCTTCGTCATCATCAAGACTACTGAGGTTCTCTTGTTGATAGTTCTTTCTTCCTATCTAGAAGTGTTGTGTCTAAGGTATTATTGAAGTATGCCAAAAAGGTCAAAACGAAGGAGTTAGTGAAAGGTGTCGAACGTCCTTGTCAAAGGCATTAGTGAAGGATGCCAAAAGGGTCAAGTCGAAGGCATTAGTGAAAGGTGCCAAAAGATCATGTCAAAGGCATTAGTGAAAGATTCCAAGGGTGTACAATCGACATGGTGCATCGATGAACAAATAGAGATAGGTTGTGTCCAAGGATATTGATATCCTTGATGATGTTGTAATAAGGAGTGGGTCTCCTTGGGGATAGGTGTTGTGTAGTGTTGGGTAGTAGTTCCTCCTTTGTAATGGAACTCGGTATCTAGCCTTGTACCGGATAAAGTGTAGGCGATGTTGTGATAGGTGTGTTTCTACCTCGTGGAATAACCCGGTGTCTAGCCTTGTACCGGAAAAAGAGTAGGCGAAGTTGTGAAGGCTTCTCCGCCATAAGGATTTGTGTTGTGTAGTGCTAATGAACTCTCGAGTAGGAGACTCGGGGAGTGGAGTAGGGCAAGGAAGGTGTCCTTGTAGCCGAACCACTTTAACTACTCGTGTCGTGGTTTTGTGTTTCTTACTCATTACCTTTGCATTATATCTTTACATATATATCTATCAATATCCAACATACACATCTAAATAGATTGACATAAGTCAATCTAAATATTTTAAAACAAGGTTTTAATCGGTAAAACTATTCAACCCCCCCCCCCCTTCTAGTTTTCCACACAAGAAATTAAAAGAAAGCAAATAAGAGCAAAGGTTGTGATCAATAAAGGATAAGTGTGCTAACCTAGTTACTCATCCTATCATGTTAAGTTCATGTTTAATTACTTCCAATTGCTTCAGCTGGGGTTTTGAGTCGCTAGGACAGCATTTGGTCAGGTCGTCCTAATCTATCAGCAAAGGTTTCCACCAGAGATCAAGCTACTACCCTTGAAAGTCCAGTTGTTTTTAGTCCCCTAAGCCAAGTCATTAAGTTCCGCTACATGCAAGATTCATAACAATGAGTGCCCGGGCGCTAGCATCTTAAACACTCATCCCTAACTTCTTAAGTTCATCCAAACGGTAGGAGATCAGTTGGTCAAATCGCACAAGCGAAGAAGGGTCGTCAGTTGGTCAATTCTTAGCCTTCCCACTCAGTCTACCTACTTAGGGTTAGTTGGTCATATCTCCTAAGCAACTAGACACTACCGCCATTCAAAACTACCGAAACAAGGGTAGCTACCAACAAACTATGCATGTATACACTAGAAACAATTATACGGAAGCAATGTAAACATAAACAAAACAATTAAGGAATCATAACTAGGCTAGCACCAGAGGTGCTTAGCCGCTCATATTAACTGAAACAATCGATTTAATGTTTAACATATTGAAATACATGAATTGAAAGTAAAAGAAATGATAAATTGCTAATGCTTATCGTTAGGGAGTGATTTCTCCCTTGGAGATGGCTCCGTATGCTCCTCGAGATCTGCCTTCAGCCTCCTACCCACGTTCTCTGTTTTTGTGTGTGGAGTGAATGATGAGAAATGCAGAATTTTGGGTGGTATTTATAGGCCAGATCTGGTTACGACGTAACTTAAGTTGAGAGTTACGCCGTAACATCCATTTCTTCGTATTTTGCTCTGGAAAAGCTGGTTACGGCGTAACATCAGGAATAAGTTACACCGTATCCTCAATAAATCATGGTTACGCCGTATTTGTGGAATGAATTACGGCGTAGATTGCAGCGGCGCAGAACATCATTTGACCTAATTAGTTACGGCGTAATCCTAAGATGGAGTTACGCCGTAATCTTCAGTTTAGTTGGTTTTCTGAGTCACACTTCTGTTACGCCGTAATTGCTCCAAAATAGGCATACTATCATATATCTTCAATAAACTCTCCAAATCCGCGTCTCATTAGCTCCTATGCTCGTAATTTACCTGAAAGTGAAATATAGAGGAAAACAAGCGTAAATCCATATAAATGATATAAAATACGAGCATTATCGGGGGAAATTGACACTTAATATTCAGGACTATTTGATGTTATCAAATATCCCCCCACTTGAACTCTACTTGCCCTCAAGTAGACCTTATTAGATATATTCCTAAAAAGATATCTCCCATTACCTGAAAAATATGAGTTTACAAATCACTTATGCTAGAATAAAACAAAGCCGAACACCTCACGAAATGGGAACAAAACACTCAAATCTCTCAACTATTCTAAGTGTCAATTTCTGGGTGATCACTCAACGCACGGTCATAGCATGTATTCTATCATAAGCTTGGCGGTTACACAAATCTCCACCACTAGAGTTAAGGACTAAACAATTCATGAACGCAATATGGGTAGACACAACAAAGGTTAAGGGTGAGTCGTCATTACTAACAAGTCACGGCAAAGTGGACAAAATCAATGATACATGACCAAATCCATGGCCAAGACACCAAAGATTGCTCGCTGCATCACCTAGACACGCTTCATGACTAAAGGGTAGGATAAGACATGGGATAAAATTGGTGTAAACTAAAATCAAGCAAATAGTCTAAATCTATAACCAAGTCATCACCACTTACTGTTCATCAAAAGTTCAAGTTTCAAAGCTAAGAAACCGGATCATGATATACCAGGTAGATGTGCCATTAGAGGACGCCATGATGGGCACATTACCTTTTCTCCAACTGTTGGCGCAAAAACCAACTCCATTCTTCAAATGTGACCGAGGTGACCTCTTCGATACTAAATTTATAATGAGCTCATAAACATAGTGCTCATAACTTCGCACTTCACAATCAACAAATAACTATAACTATTTTTTTTTAATCATAACTACTAAACATAACATCCCCCACTTGAGATGAACAATATGAGAATTTGGGGGGTCTTCAATGATCTTTAAGAATATGTCGTTGATGAAAGCATGATTCCCGAACCTTTCCACTTGAATCATGAACTTAGGCAAACAATGACTTCCCAATCACAAATAAAGACTATAGGGTAGGCTAAGGTGTATGGGTGTAACGAAATAATATGTTGGGTGAACAAAATGAAAGGAATGGCTCAGATGGGTGTATCTAGGGGTATCTTGCACTAAAGGCGAGTGCAACAAAGGGTTTAACATGAGGGTCGAGAAGTCGAGGTGACTAATCGATAAACACACAAAGATAGGCTATTTAGTTGATAATCCTATAATATTGCCTTCCTAAACTGAAAAGTCCACATACATCGAGCTAACTCAACATACCTCGTCTATGGTCTCGAAATGATGTAAAGGCCAAGTTCTAAAGTCTACAAGCTACCGACACACTCATAATTTGGTGGATTTGGGGTAAATAATTAGAAACAGATAAGGCTAATCTCACCATATAATATCAAGGGTTATAATGTGCTCGGCTAAGGTCTAATCTAGTTAGGTTAAGAAAAGCATGTCAAAATTTAAAAAATGGCATAATTTTTTAAAATAAACTAGAAAAACGAGGGCAAAATAAAGTTCAAGAGATAATTCTACTCCCGTCCCCTCACTTGAAATGTACAAAGTCCCATTTGTACTAAACGTTAAATAAAGGTGAAGAGAAAAGTAGAATTAGAGCGAGAACTTCCCTGAAATTTGCTCCAAAAAGAAAGAAGGCCCACGAAAAGAATCGTGCCTTCGCATAAGCATCCACGAGAAAACTTCAATCCCTGAAATCACACTACCAACAAGCATAATTCTAAAAAAAAGAAAAACAAAAACAAAAAAAAACCTAACTCACTTTCATAGGAATCACGGTTGCATTTAGTGTATGCAACAAGCCTTTTAAACCACTTGGTGTCCCAAGTGGAAGAGTGTAGTCTCGTGAGGGCTTACAGGGAACATACCCACAAAGTTCATTTAAAAACTAATACAAGGTTGTTGTGTTTAAAAAGAAAGAATTATTAAAGAGGATAGTTACGTCGTAACTCCTATAAGGAGTTACGCCGTAATTAATGCAAAACCTGGCACACGCTACAAGAGTGTAGCTACGGCATAACCAATGCATGGGATTACGCCGTAATTGGTAATGCTCTGAGAAGAACTACTGCAAAAAGTATGTTACGGCGTAACCATAAGAATGAGTTACGCCGTAACTGTGGACAGATCAGGTCCCCGTTCAGCATGCTGCAGCAAGTTTCTCTGTTTTCCTGCAAAAATGGTTAAAACACAAAACCCAACAGAAATGGAAATAAAACAAATGAAAGGGATAATTCGGGTTGTCTCCTGAAAGAGCACTTTTCTTTATTTACGAGTTTTTAAGTTAGACTCAAAGCCTCGGGGCTTTAAGGTGGCCTTTGGACTTGGCCAACCTCCTCCATATCCTTCATCAATTTATGTCTGACCCAAGCAACATTTGTGGCAGTGCGGATATATTCCTTAGTCTCGATCTTTTGAATTTTACAAAACTTTTCATCCGGCCCCAAGTGGTATCGAGTAAACTCATACTTTTCAGCTACAATCGGTGGCAGCCTCTTATATGGAATGCCAAGAAGTTTGTACCTTCTTTGCCCATATGCTTCATCGTCGGGGTCAGTGAACCTATCTTCAACTTGTAGTTCAAGGTAATCCAAAATCCCCTCTATATCATCATCGTCGGACTCGGTACCTTTAAACCATTTATCGTCGAGTAAATCTTCAACAAGCACCCATTTGCATTGTCTTTCTCATTTCCCGTCGAATCTTTGATATCTTCATCCGTTATTTCACTTATGTCGTTTCGAACTTCTTCGCTCGGGTCTTCTTTACCCATACATCCTTTCCAGATCTTTTCCTTAGTCAACGCATCTACCTTTCCATATTTGATTTTGACCCAATTGTCAAATCCCAAATTGTCTAGCCAAGGTAATTCTGTCCTTTCCGCATCGTTGGTTTAGGTCCATAAGAATTTATCTTCCCCGACTCTCTCTATACTACTTCCCCCGTTACATTTATCATCATAAGATTTGCAAGATGCCCAAAAAACTTTGCTAGGGGCTTTTATCTTCTCACACCAGTGACTTCGAGCTACCTTGTCATTGGTGTTGCTTGAGGGATCCTCCATGAAGTAGATATCATCATTTTTGGACTATATCTGGAGACAATGCTCCTCATAATCAATCTTGATTTTTTTTAGAAGATTTGGATTAATTTTAGATTCCCCGAATTGTACCGAATACCAATCATCAAAGGATAAATCTCCGAAGTTCACATTATGTCTTTCGAGCTCATGAGAGCATGTCTATTCATCATCTTTTATATTACCACCCCCGTTGCAATACTCGCGGAAAGGATTGCATGAAGGCATGTGTGGACTCGTCATCAGTGATAATTATGGGAGTACAACAGTGCATAATAGGTGGTTCTTTCTCTTTTTCGAATGAGAGCTTTGCCAACCTTTCTTCATCAGTAAATGCAGGCCACATGTATTTGTTATCCTTTACCATTTCATTATCATCTCCTCCGTCGCAAATTTCGTTACGAGGGTTGCACGAGGCCCATAGATCGTACCACTCACCATTAGCCACAGGTATTTTTTTGCACCAATGATACTTCCTTTTGGATGGAGGTTGAGGGCATAAATTAGTATCATTGGACCACCCATTAATAACATGCGTCCTTGATTCATCTAACTCGATAAATTTATCAGACCATATATCCCAGTTACGCCGTAACTCTGAGGTTTGGTTACGGCGTAACTCACTTCCGTCAGAATCATCAGTATCTATCTCATCTATTGTTCTGTGTTCGCTATCTAACCCCTGGTTACGCCGTAACTCATTAGAAGTGTTACGGCGTAACTGCATATTGTCGCCGGAATTCTTAGCAGTATCCGAATTGTTTGTTGAATCAACTTGTAACTTGATATCATCATCAGAAAAAACGGCCTTGCACACCACCATAGGTTTTGTCCCTTCCGGTTTAGTGTTATTTTTCTTTACCTTTTCACTAAGCTTCTCCACCATTATTTCTAGGTTTTTTAAGGTTGTGTCGTGATTGGAGAGGCTTCTATTTGTGTTTTCCTGGAAATCTTTTAGCCATTCATCTTGTTCTCTTTGTCTTTGGGCTGAGGCTTCCAGATTTTTGTTAATGGTTTCTTCAATGTTGGGCTTTCTTCCTTCATAAGGCTTGCGGTTGTAATTTCTAGGAGGTCCTCCACGATAGCCATTACTATTATGATTATCCCCATAAAACGGTTGATTTTCTCCATATTTAGCTTCTTCAACTGTGTTCATACGTATCTTCGTCCTTGTTTCCTGAGAAAGGGTTAGCACGAAGCTCCCTCATAAACTGGTCTTTAATCTCGAAATGGACATTAGCTCCAATCGCCGGTCTTACAAGCCCCGACCCTCGTTCTTCTCTTGTCAACGCCAAATATTCCTCAAGAGTGAGGTCATCAATGTTAAAAACTTCCATGGTACCTGAAACTTGTAAAAAATCGTGAGAAACTGAGAAAATTTAAAACAAAACAAAAATGAAAGACTTAACGAAAATCCTAATATAACTCCCCGGCAGCGGCGCCAAAAACTTGATGCAGGTTTACTGATCAGGTTTTAATATTTATAATGTCTCACCTATGGTCTACTCTAATGCACTAACGGGCAGTGTACCCGATCGTGTGTAGTGTAGTATTCGGTAAAACCGAGGTCGTCCCAAGAGCTATGTAAGCGAATTCTAATTAAGTCTAAGTGTCACAGATTTTAAGGTTGAAATGATTAATTAATAACTAAAGCAAGAAATTAAAAGAAAGCAAATAAGAGCAAAGGTTGTGATCAATAAAGGATAAGTGTGCTAACCTAGTTACTCATCCTATCATGTTAAGTTCATGTTTAATTACTTCCAATTGCTTCAGCTGGGGTTTTGAGTCGCTAGGACAGCATTTGGTCAGGTCGTCCTAATCTATCAGCAAAGGTTTCCACCAGAGATCAAGCTACTACCCTTGAAAGTCCAGTTGTTTTTAGTCCCCTAAGCCAAGTCATTAAGTTCCGCTACATGCAAGATTCATAACAATGAGTGCCCGGGCGCTAGCATCTTAAACACTCATCCCTAACTTCTTAAGTTCATCCAAACGGTAGGAGATCAGTTGGTCAAATCGCACAAGCGAAGAAGGGTCGTCAGTTGGTCAATTCTTAGCCTTCCCACTCAGTCTACCTACTTAGGGTTAGTTGGTCATATCTCCTAAGCAACTAGACACTACCGCCATTCAAAACTACCGAAACAAGGGTAGCTACCAACAAACTATGCATGTATACACTAGAAACAATTATACGGAAGCAATGTAAACATAAACAAAACAATTAAGGAATCATAACTAGGCTAGCACCAGAGGTGCTTAGCCGCTCATATTAACTGAAACAATCGATTTAATGTTTAACATATTGAAATACATGAATTGAAAGTAAAAGAAATGATAAATTGCTAATGCTTATCGTTAGGGAGTGATTTCTCCCTTGGAGATGGCTCCGTATGCTCCTCGAGATCTGCCTTCAGCCTCCTACCCACGTTCTCTGTTTTTGTGTGTGGAGTGAATGATGAGAAATGCAGAATTTTGGGTGGTATTTATAGGCCAGATCTGGTTACGACGTAACTTAAGTTGAGAGTTACGCCGTAACATCCATTTCTTCGTATTTTGCTCTGGAAAAGCTGGTTACGGCGTAACATCAGGAATAAGTTACACCGTATCCTCAATAAATCATGGTTACGCCGTATTTGTGGAATGAATTACGGCGTAGATTGCAGCGGCGCAGAACATCATTTGACCTAATTAGTTACGGCGTAATCCTAAGATGGAGTTACGCCGTAATCTTCAGTTTAGTTGGTTTTCTGAGTCACACTTCTGTTACGCCGTAATTGCTCCAAAATAGGCATACTATCATATATCTTCAATAAACTCTCCAAATCCGCGTCTCATTAGCTCCTATGCTCGTAATTTACCTGAAAGTGAAATATAGAGGAAAACAAGCGTAAATCCATATAAATGATATAAAATACGAGCATTATCGGGGGAAATTGACACTTAATATTCAGGACTATTTGATGTTATCAAATATCCCCCCACTTGAACTCTACTTGCCCTCAAGTAGACCTTATTAGATATATTCCTAAAAAGATATCTCCCATTACCTGAAAAATATGAGTTTACAAATCACTTATGCTAGAATAAAACAAAGCCGAACACCTCACGAAATGGGAACAAAACACTCAAATCTCTCAACTATTCTAAGTGTCAATTTCTGGGTGATCACTCAACGCACGGTCATAGCATGTATTCTATCATAAGCTTGGCGGTTACACAAATCTCCACCACTAGAGTTAAGGACTAAACAATTCATGAACGCAATATGGGTAGACACAACAAAGGTTAAGGGTGAGTCGTCATTACTAACAAGTCACGGCAAAGTGGACAAAATCAATGATACATGACCAAATCCATGGCCAAGACACCAAAGATTGCTCGCTGCATCACCTAGACACGCTTCATGACTAAAGGGTAGGATAAGACATGGGATAAAATTGGTGTAAACTAAAATCAAGCAAATAGTCTAAATCTATAACCAAGTCATCACCACTTACTGTTCATCAAAAGTTCAAGTTTCAAAGCTAAGAAACCGGATCATGATATACCAGGTAGATGTGCCATTAGAGGACGCCATGATGGGCACATTACCTTTTCTCCAACTGTTGGCGCAAAAACCAACTCCATTCTTCAAATGTGACCGAGGTGACCTCTTCGATACTAAATTTATAATGAGCTCATAAACATAGTGCTCATAACTTCGCACTTCACAATCAACAAATAACTATAACTATTTTTTTTTAATCATAACTACTAAACATAACATCCCCCACTTGAGATGAACAATATGAGAATTTGGGGGGTCTTCAATGATCTTTAAGAATATGTCGTTGATGAAAGCATGATTCCCGAACCTTTCCACTTGAATCATGAACTTAGGCAAACAATGACTTCCCAATCACAAATAAAGACTATAGGGTAGGCTAAGGTGTATGGGTGTAACGAAATAATATGTTGGGTGAACAAAATGAAAGGAATGGCTCAGATGGGTGTATCTAGGGGTATCTTGCACTAAAGGCGAGTGCAACAAAGGGTTTAACATGAGGGTCGAGAAGTCGAGGTGACTAATCGATAAACACACAAAGATAGGCTATTTAGTTGATAATCCTATAATATTGCCTTCCTAAACTGAAAAGTCCACATACATCGAGCTAACTCAACATACCTCGTCTATGGTCTCGAAATGATGTAAAGGCCAAGTTCTAAAGTCTACAAGCTACCGACACACTCATAATTTGGTGGATTTGGGGTAAATAATTAGAAACAGATAAGGCTAATCTCACCATATAATATCAAGGGTTATAATGTGCTCGGCTAAGGTCTAATCTAGTTAGGTTAAGAAAAGCATGTCAAAATTTAAAAAATGGCATAATTTTTTAAAATAAACTAGAAAAACGAGGGCAAAATAAAGTTCAAGAGATAATTCTACTCCCGTCCCCTCACTTGAAATGTACAAAGTCCCATTTGTACTAAACGTTAAATAAAGGTGAAGAGAAAAGTAGAATTAGAGCGAGAACTTCCCTGAAATTTGCTCCAAAAAGAAAGAAGGCCCACGAAAAGAATCGTGCCTTCGCATAAGCATCCACGAGAAAACTTCAATCCCTGAAATCACACTACCAACAAGCATAATTCTAAAAAAAAGAAAAACAAAAACAAAAAAAAACCTAACTCACTTTCATAGGAATCACGGTTGCATTTAGTGTATGCAACAAGCCTTTTAAACCACTTGGTGTCCCAAGTGGAAGAGTGTAGTCTCGTGAGGGCTTACAGGGAACATACCCACAAAGTTCATTTAAAAACTAATACAAGGTTGTTGTGTTTAAAAAGAAAGAATTATTAAAGAGGATAGTTACGTCGTAACTCCTATAAGGAGTTACGCCGTAATTAATGCAAAACCTGGCACACGCTACAAGAGTGTAGCTACGGCATAACCAATGCATGGGATTACGCCGTAATTGGTAATGCTCTGAGAAGAACTACTGCAAAAAGTATGTTACGGCGTAACCATAAGAATGAGTTACGCCGTAACTGTGGACAGATCAGGTCCCCGTTCAGCATGCTGCAGCAAGTTTCTCTGTTTTCCTGCAAAAATGGTTAAAACACAAAACCCAACAGAAATGGAAATAAAACAAATGAAAGGGATAATTCGGGTTGTCTCCTGAAAGAGCACTTTTCTTTATTTACGAGTTTTTAAGTTAGACTCAAAGCCTCGGGGCTTTAAGGTGGCCTTTGGACTTGGCCAACCTCCTCCATATCCTTCATCAATTTATGTCTGACCCAAGCAACATTTGTGGCAGTGCGGATATATTCCTTAGTCTCGATCTTTTGAATTTTACAAAACTTTTCATCCGGCCCCAAGTGGTATCGAGTAAACTCATACTTTTCAGCTACAATCGGTGGCAGCCTCTTATATGGAATGCCAAGAAGTTTGTACCTTCTTTGCCCATATGCTTCATCGTCGGGGTCAGTGAACCTATCTTCAACTTGTAGTTCAAGGTAATCCAAAATCCCCTCTATATCATCATCGTCGGACTCGGTACCTTTAAACCATTTATCGTCGAGTAAATCTTCAACAAGCACCCATTTGCATTGTCTTTCTCATTTCCCGTCGAATCTTTGATATCTTCATCCGTTATTTCACTTATGTCGTTTCGAACTTCTTCGCTCGGGTCTTCTTTACCCATACATCCTTTCCAGATCTTTTCCTTAGTCAACGCATCTACCTTTCCATATTTGATTTTGACCCAATTGTCAAATCCCAAATTGTCTAGCCAAGGTAATTCTGTCCTTTCCGCATCGTTGGTTTAGGTCCATAAGAATTTATCTTCCCCGACTCTCTCTATACTACTTCCCCCGTTACATTTATCATCATAAGATTTGCAAGATGCCCAAAAAACTTTGCTAGGGGCTTTTATCTTCTCACACCAGTGACTTCGAGCTACCTTGTCATTGGTGTTGCTTGAGGGATCCTCCATGAAGTAGATATCATCATTTTTGGACTATATCTGGAGACAATGCTCCTCATAATCAATCTTGATTTTTTTTAGAAGATTTGGATTAATTTTAGATTCCCCGAATTGTACCGAATACCAATCATCAAAGGATAAATCTCCGAAGTTCACATTATGTCTTTCGAGCTCATGAGAGCATGTCTATTCATCATCTTTTATATTACCACCCCCGTTGCAATACTCGCGGAAAGGATTGCATGAAGGCATGTGTGGACTCGTCATCAGTGATAATTATGGGAGTACAACAGTGCATAATAGGTGGTTCTTTCTCTTTTTCGAATGAGAGCTTTGCCAACCTTTCTTCATCAGTAAATGCAGGCCACATGTATTTGTTATCCTTTACCATTTCATTATCATCTCCTCCGTCGCAAATTTCGTTACGAGGGTTGCACGAGGCCCATAGATCGTACCACTCACCATTAGCCACAGGTATTTTTTTGCACCAATGATACTTCCTTTTGGATGGAGGTTGAGGGCATAAATTAGTATCATTGGACCACCCATTAATAACATGCGTCCTTGATTCATCTAACTCGATAAATTTATCAGACCATATATCCCAGTTACGCCGTAACTCTGAGGTTTGGTTACGGCGTAACTCACTTCCGTCAGAATCATCAGTATCTATCTCATCTATTGTTCTGTGTTCGCTATCTAACCCCTGGTTACGCCGTAACTCATTAGAAGTGTTACGGCGTAACTGCATATTGTCGCCGGAATTCTTAGCAGTATCCGAATTGTTTGTTGAATCAACTTGTAACTTGATATCATCATCAGAAAAAACGGCCTTGCACACCACCATAGGTTTTGTCCCTTCCGGTTTAGTGTTATTTTTCTTTACCTTTTCACTAAGCTTCTCCACCATTATTTCTAGGTTTTTTAAGGTTGTGTCGTGATTGGAGAGGCTTCTATTTGTGTTTTCCTGGAAATCTTTTAGCCATTCATCTTGTTCTCTTTGTCTTTGGGCTGAGGCTTCCAGATTTTTGTTAATGGTTTCTTCAATGTTGGGCTTTCTTCCTTCATAAGGCTTGCGGTTGTAATTTCTAGGAGGTCCTCCACGATAGCCATTACTATTATGATTATCCCCATAAAACGGTTGATTTTCTCCATATTTAGCTTCTTCAACTGTGTTCATACGTATCTTCGTCCTTGTTTCCTGAGAAAGGGTTAGCACGAAGCTCCCTCATAAACTGGTCTTTAATCTCGAAATGGACATTAGCTCCAATCGCCGGTCTTACAAGCCCCGACCCTCGTTCTTCTCTTGTCAACGCCAAATATTCCTCAAGAGTGAGGTCATCAATGTTAAAAACTTCCATGGTACCTGAAACTTGTAAAAAATCGTGAGAAACTGAGAAAATTTAAAACAAAACAAAAATGAAAGACTTAACGAAAATCCTAATATAACTCCCCGGCAGCGGCGCCAAAAACTTGATGCAGGTTTACTGATCAGGTTTTAATATTTATAATGTCTCACCTATGGTCTACTCTAATGCACTAACGGGCAGTGTACCCGATCGTGTGTAGTGTAGTATTCGGTAAAACCGAGGTCGTCCCAAGAGCTATGTAAGCGAATTCTAATTAAGTCTAAGTGTCACAGATTTTAAGGTTGAAATGATTAATTAATAACTAAAGCAAGAAATTAAAAGAAAGCAAATAAGAGCAAAGGTTGTGATCAATAAAGGATAAGTGTGCTAACCTAGTTACTCATCCTATCATGTTAAGTTCATGTTTAATTACTTCCAATTGCTTCAGCTGGGGTTTTGAGTCGCTAGGACAGCATTTGGTCAGGTCGTCCTAATCTATCAGCAAAGGTTTCCACCAGAGATCAAGCTACTACCCTTGAAAGTCCAGTTGTTTTTAGTCCCCTAAGCCAAGTCATTAAGTTCCGCTACATGCAAGATTCATAACAATGAGTGCCCGGGCGCTAGCATCTTAAACACTCATCCCTAACTTCTTAAGTTCATCCAAACGGTAGGAGATCAGTTGGTCAAATCGCACAAGCGAAGAAGGGTCGTCAGTTGGTCAATTCTTAGCCTTCCCACTCAGTCTACCTACTTAGGGTTAGTTGGTCATATCTTCTAAGCAACTAGACCACTACCGCCATTCAAAACTACCGAAACAAGGGTAGCTACCAACAAACTATGCATGTATACACTAGAAACAATTATACGGAAGCAATGTAAACATAAACAAAACAATTAAGGAATCATAACTAGGCTAGCACCAGAGGTGCTTAGCCGCTCATATTAACTGAAACAATCGATTCAATGTTTAACATATTGAAATACATGAATTGAAAGTAAAAGAAATGATAAATTGCTAATGCTTATCGTTAGGGAGTGATTTCTCCCTTGGAGATGGCTCCGTATGCTCCTCGAGATCTGCCTTCAGCCTCCTACCCACGTTCTCTGTTTTTGTGTGTGGAGTGAATGATGAGAAATGCAGAATTTTGGGCGGTATTTATAGGCCATATCTGCTTAAGGCATAACTCAAGTTGAGAGTTACGCCGTAACATCCATTTCTTCGTATTTTACTCTAGAAAATCTGGTTACGGCATAACATCATAAATGAGTTACGCCGTATCTTCAATAAATCATGGTTATGCCGTATTTGTGGAATGAGTTACGGCGTAGCTTGCAGCGGCGCGGAACATCATTTGACCTAATTAGTTACGGCGTAATCCTAAGATGGAGTTACGCCGTAATCTTCAGTTTAGTTGGTTTTCTGAGTCACACTTCTGTTACGGCGTAATGTGAGAGAAGAGTTTCACCGTAATTGCTTCAAAATAGGCATACTATCATATATCTTCAATAAACTCTCCAAATCCGCGTCTCATTAGCTCATATGCTCGTAATTTATCTGAAAGTGAAATATAGAGGAAAACAAACGTAAATCCATATAAATGATATAAAATACGAGCAATATCAAGGGAAATTGACACTTAATATTCAGGACTATTTGATGTTATCAAGACTCCACCAACAATGGTTAATGGGATACTGAAGAAATTGGTATTCGCCAAGGTGGAGATTTGTGAAACTAGTGTCTCATCCCACTTGCTACGAGCATCTTATTGTGGTACCGCACATCTCAACTTGGCCACTTGATATTGAAGCAAATAACACAAATGAAAGGGATTTTCTCATCTATAAATAGAGATGTTAGCCATTGAGTTTAAGCACACCAAAACACACACAAGTATTCTTGTATTAGTTCCCTTCTTTTCTTTGGTACTAGTAGTTTTCTTGTTTTGTAATATGTTTTTATAAGAAGTGTATAGATTTGTGGTGTTACATTCTCTTGTTCGCTTTCATATTGCTTAGTTTTCAACAAGCTATATTTGAGTATACTTGTATTGTTGATTCATTCACACTCTTTACCTAGTTGGTGGGATATTATTGCGATTATTCCACAACACATGCCAATATTATAATGGTGAGGTGTGTATATAGTTCAGTGCAGAGAGTTTACATGTACCATCTTTATCAATTGGGTCGTGTTTCAAGTTTTAATGAATTTGAGCAAAGATGTAAGCATTTGAGTCAGATAAAATGGATCCAATGACTTAGTTTATAGAGGGGTAAGACTTAGAGGGTCCATGTTTTGATTAGCGTTCAAGCTTTTTCAGAGTCTATTTTTGACATTCATAAGTTGTGTCAGAATATGAGTATCATATGTATGCTAGGCTGGTATATTGGTCGGTTTGGAGCTCAATCGTACTTCGTTAGTAACATGATACAAGTTAACAACAAACCTGATTTTAGAGTGGTACGTTGCTTCATCTCTCACCTTTTGTATGATTTTATGAAAGATTGTGTATTCTTTTCCTGCAGACTTGTTTTTTAACCATTGCATTTACTTTTGGGTATAGAAGAAGTGCAATATAGAGGATCATACATCAGTGTCTTGTAAGATGGCAATCAGTGCATACTATGGAAAACTAGAAACTAATATTTATAATGGATATAATATGTATTTTAGGCCACATATGCAACGAAAAACATTTAAAAATTTACACCCTTTTAAGATTTCTCTTGAAAGAATTTCATTAGTAGAAACGTTCTTTAAACCATTACCAAAAACTGCATTAGGATTCAACAGTGAACACTTTTTTTATAAGCAGAATGGAGGATGGTTCTTGTGGGTTTAAGGAACTATGGAAGATCAAATGATATAGAAGGTTTGTCCCCACCTCATGACACTATTAATACTGCTAGAGATATATCGAATCTTATTAAGTCTCGTGGTTGGGTATGGCCGGATGTTGTTATTGGGCATTCTTTGGGGGCCAAGGTGGACTTGCAATATGATTTAAGTTGTGCTCAGGGCGAGTATGGTAAATTGGTACATCCGTCTAAACAAGTAAATATTAATTCTTTTTCCAAGTAGCAATTTAACTAGTCATTAACTCAAGGCGCATAAAGTAATTTGTTCAAATAATTCAAATAGGTGTGGGTGTTGGATGTTTTGCCAGGAAAATTTGAAAACAAAAGTCAGTATGAAGAAATCGATAAAGCATTGCATACACTAAAGACTCTACCTACTCCAATCCACACCTCGTTTCCCTTCATAGATTCGGACTAAAAATGTTGTTTTTGATATTATTGAAGTTTATTGGACTAATTGTCATTTCTGGTGGCTGGTAGATCATATTATTTGTCTTGGGATTTCAAAGTTCATATCAGAGTGGATTAGTAGCCATCTCAAGAAGTGACCATGCGACATTTTCTTTCAGTATTGATGGTGCTATGGAGATGTTCAAATCTGTTTGGTAAACCTACTCTTGTTTATCATTTACTTCATAATAGATATGCCCTTTTGATATGCACTTAGCATGTAAACAAGGGTGACTCACACTCAGAAAGATGGACAAAACTGTGAACCTTTGGAGCTTCAGAATGACCAACTTATCCAATACGATTCGGGTTCTTTTATAGTATGGTAAAGGTGGGCAAAATGGGCAGATTGGGTAACCAGACCCTCAACCACTTTACTAAACGAGCTGATTTAAGATGTCTCTATGCCTGTAAATGCATTTTGGATGCATGTTCTTCTACTTGGATTGTTTCCTTTTAGTCAAGTTTTTTAGCTCATGTTAACCCTTCAGATATATAATATAATCCAAACGACCTATTTGTAGGCAAACGAGTCAATATTGTCATGGCCTATTTGAAGTTACTGAGAGTTTCAATTCTTGTATAATAGTGAAATGGATTATTGGGCATTGCTAGAGAACCCTCCAAAGGGTATTGAGATAGCTATAGTGTGAACTGAAAGCCGACCGACATAGGATTTGGATGTTGTCGAGAGGCTTGAGAGCCTTGCTAAGCAGGAAAGCGTCACTCAGGCAATGTCTCGGTTCATGTCGTTCCAAATTCTGGACACTGGATTTATTGGTTTATTTTTGACGTGTTCCCTGTTGGGTATAGATAATCAATGACTATTGGATATCACTTGAAATTGTGTTATCACTTTCCAATAGAAACTATTCGATCTTATGCCTTGGTTACACGAATATCTCTTTGGGATAAGACCAAGTGGTGTTCTTGTTTTAGGCACAAATCAAGAACCAATTCGATTTCAAATGTTTATGTTTTGTATTTTTTTTCATGCAGATATGTATCCTCTTTATAGGATCGATTACTCTTAGTCAATGGAATTATAATAATTAATATGCCAATTAATCTCCTCATAATGTTCCTCCATTATAGCCATAGTGGTTACAAGACCAAGCTATTTTGGTCTTAATTACGAGTTTGAAACTACCTAGTAATAGGTCAAAGTAGTTACAAACTAATACCGCCAATACTAGCAGTAGTAACTCTGCCAACAGTAACAACATTAGTACTAGCAGTAGTAACTATGCCAACAGTAGTAACATTAGTACTAGCAGTAGTAATGTTAGCACTAGCAGTAGTAACTCTGCACTGGCAGTCTTAACATTAGTACTAGCAGTAGTAACTCCAAACCACTATTAGAGTAAGGGTAATCAGGGACTTAATGGGTGTACACTCGGTACCTCTAAACCCATTTCCAAGTATGATCAGATCCCTCAATTGAACTTAATTTCCAACAATCCTCCCCAATTTAGTACAATTCCTTTTGCATGAAAATAAACATAAAACAAAACATGTGCATAAATGAAAATATCTTGAAGAGTGAATTCCCATCTTAGTACATTACACATTCAGATACTCGAGAATCAGAGTGTTCTAAGAATTAAACCCATCAACCTATTTGAATACCTGAAAATAACATACACACAAGCTTTGAAACACTTAAACACTCCTGACACTAAATAAGCCATGTGTCCATATTCAATTCATAAATGTTGTAAGAGCCAAAATCCAAAGCTCCCTGAAGCGGCAACACTTCAACACTCACATAGGTGGTTCCTCTTTATTCATGCTCCTGCTTAGCACTTTTTCAAAGAATTTAATGTTAGAGATTGGTTATCATAGACACACGAATCACAAGTATGATGGATTGAATGTTATAAGTCTAGAGAGAGAAAGTAGAGAGAAATGGGAACTTAGTGAAAGAAAATGAAAGTCATATGATTAAGCTCCAACCTTCTACCTTGGAGGGTAGAGGGTACTTATAGTTTTACAAAATACGCCTCCTACGGGCTGTGGATCAGGTATACAGTGGGTAAAGACCCATCCGTCCTCTACGGTGTTACTTAGCTAACTAGTTACTATTGACTAAACGTCTAAGACTACGAACTTTCTAATGCTAACAAATACCCGGGGTGACCGAGTCTTTAACATATGGATTTACTAAATCCTAACAATTAACCATTAAGAAGTAGGTTCCGAGCACAACCTTGAGATTATTATAAAACATGTGCCCCAGTTCACTAAATGTTCAGCTTTCCACATTGAACTCAACTCCCAAGTTTCCTCAGGAGGGAGTTAGGTGTCTTAGCATTCAGTGACTAAGTTGGACTTTAAACCTATCCCTTTAGCAGACTTTAAAACCAAGTCTCTAGCCAAACCCTTCGTCAAATGATCAGCTAAATTTTGTTGAAATCTAACAAACTCTATAGATACCACCCCATTCATGATAAGCTCATGAATCATGATATGACTGAACCTAAGTGTCTAGACTTCCCATTGTACATTTGGCTATAAGCCTTAGCCAATGTAGTAGCACTATCACAACGGCTAGAAATAGGTGATATCGGTTTACGCCACAATGGAATCTCAAGAAGCAAGTTTTTCAACCATTCATCTTCTTTACTAGAAGCTGCTAAAACCACAAATTTAGATTACATTGTTGAACTGGTGATGCAAGTTTGCTTCTTGGATGCCCAAGAAATTGCACCTCCACCAAGTAGGAATGCCCAACCATTGGTAAACGAATTGTCTTCAGTTTTATTGATCCAACTTACATCAGTGTATCATTCTAATACTGAAGGATGACCAGTATATGAGAGACTATAATCCATAGTATTCTTCAGATACTTCAGTACTCTTTGATCTGCTTGCCAGTAATGAGCACTATGATTACTAGTATACCTGCTCAATTTACCCACTGCAAAAGCAATGGCAAGTCTTGTACAAGTCATGGAATACATCAGGCAACCAATCACCCTAGAATACTCAAGTTAAGATACGACTTTATCAGTATTAGGCATCAGCTTCTCACTTGTATCCATGGGCGTACTCACTGGAGTACAATCAAAGTAATTAAATTTATTCAACATCTTCTCAATATAATGAGACCGAGAGATAGAAATTCTTTTACTTTCATGTTTAATCCTTATACCAAGGATAACATATGCCTCCCCCATGTCCTTCATGGAGAACCTTGATGACAAAAATTCCTTTGTCGGGTTAACTTGATTTTGCAGTACCAAAGATTAGCATGTCATCAACATATAGACAAATGATGACTCCTTTACCAGATTTATCAAATTTGCTATACACACATTTGTCAGATCGGTTAAGTAAATCACCACTAGACAAAACCACTTCATCAATTTTTTGATGCCATTGCTAGGTGCTTGCTTTAGTCCATATAGAGGCTTAATCAGTTTACACACCTTATTTTCATTTCCAGACATGATGAAGCCATGAGGTTGGTTCATATAAACCTCCTCATCTAAGTCACCATTCAAGAAATTTGTCTTCAAATCCATCTGATGAATAATCAGATTGTGAATTGATGCCAAAGCAATCAGCAATCTTATGGTACTGATACGTGCCACAGGGGCATAAGTATCAAAGTAGTCTATCCCTGGCTTTTGTTTAAAGCTCTGAATGACTAGTCTAGCATTGAACTTTTCAATAGTTCTATCTACATTCATTTTATTTTTGAAAATCCATTTGCAACCCAGAGGTTTGCAACCAGGTGGTAGATCAGCCAACACCCAAGTGTTGTTGCCCATGATGGAATCCATCTCATCATTTATTACTTCTTTCCAGAAAGCAACATCCTGGGACTTCATTGCTTCTTTAAATGTGTTGGGATCATCCTCAATAATGAATCAATAGAAGTATTGGTCAGAGACCTCATCCCTTGTTCTTTCAATTAAATATAATTGAAACTCAGTTCCAAATGACTTTGGAGTCCTGTCCCTATTGCTCCTTCTGAGCTCATGTTCAGGTTGCTGGACCACAACCTCATCAAAGGCCTCTGAAACACCAATGTCATTAGTTCCATTTAGAATCCTTTGACTTGGTCTAGGTCAAAGATTACATCTCTTGATTCAATTATTGAGTTAATTGTAACAGATTCAATAGGTTCAATAACATAGAATCTATATGCCTTGGAATGCTCAACATATCCAACAAAGATGCATTCAAGGACTCTTTCACCCAAAGTTTTCTGCTTTGGATTAGGGAGTCTTAAAACAACCCTACAACCTCAAACCTTGAGAAAGTTAAGGTTAGGTTTTCTTTTAGTCCAAAGTTCATAAAGGGGTAATCTTGTTCCTTTTATTGGGAACCCTATTTAATAAATCGCAAGTTGTTAACATAGCTTCACCCCCTGAACCCTTAACTTAGCCCTGAATAGGACAACATGGAATTTGCCATCTCCTTCAGTACCCTATTTTTCATTTCAAAGATACCATTTTGTTGAGGAGTATAGGGAGCAATTTTTTCATGGATTATACCAACAGACTGAAAGAACAGAGTATCCATGTACTCACATCCCCTATCAGTCCTTAACCTTTTGATCAGGGACCGTTGTTGCAATTCAAATTCAGTTTTAAACACTTTAAATTTATCTAATGCTTCATCCTTAGTATGTAACAAATAAGCATAACAAAACCTAGAAGCATCATCAATAAATGTCATGAAGTATTACTTATTCCCCAAAGAGGGAGTAGCATGTAAATCACATAGATCACTATGAATCAGCTCCAAAACTTTAGTTTCATGTTTTACACTTTGAAAAGGTTTCTCAGTTATTTTGGTCATCATGCAAGTTTTACACTTTTCAGTGTCCATATCAAAGGCTGGGATTAACCCATCCTTATACATATCTCGCATTCTCTTAAAGTGTACATGGCCAAGTCTAGCATGTCATAGGGTTGAATCATTTAGTTTAGAGGTTGACATAAAGGCTGAATTAGCAATATCATTAACAATATTAAGCCTGAACATTTGATTACACAAATAGCCAAAACCAATAAACACACCATGTTTAGACAAAACAAACTTATCAGATTCTATAACTTCTTTATAACCACAATTATTCAAAACACTACTAGAAACCCAGTTCTTTCTAATATTAGGAACATGTAAAACATTAAACAAAGAAACAATCTTTCTAGAACTAAATCTTAAATCCACACATCCTCTTCCATGCACCAGGGCTGTTGACTCATTTCCCATATGAAGAATAAAACCATCATTTAGTGACTCATAGGTCTTGAACCAACTTCTATCTTTACACACATGGATTGTTGCACCAGAGTCAACCCACCACGCAACATCATCATCATGCATAAAGTATGCCTCAGATATATATGTAACATAATAAATCTGAAAAGACTTATTAAATATATTCTGACCTTTCAGAGAATTGGTATTACCATTCTCGGATCCACTTGTGCATGATCCATTGGCTTTGTTGCCAACTTTAACACCCTTACAATCCTTCCTGAAGTGTCCAGGTTTCCCACACTTCCAACAAGTTGCTTTTGGCTTCTTGTTAAGATCAGATTTAGTGTTATCCTGATGCTTACGTTGCCCTTGTTGTCATTGTACATGGTGAAGTTGTTATGCTCCACCATATTGACAACTGATGGACCAGTAGCATTGCTACTCTTTAGCTTATCACTGTCTTGCGCTCTGAGTGAATCCTCAATGCGCAAATGATTGCCCAACTCAACAAGAGTTAATTCATCCTTCTTATATTTTAGCATATGCTTGAAATCTTTCCAAGAATGAGGGAGTTTATCATTGATACAAGAGACTGAAATAGTCTCATCCATGTTCATTTTGTGTTGTGTGAATCTACCAAGTGTACTAAAAAGTTCATTGTATTATTCCATGACAGGTCTAGAATCGACCATTTTGTAATTGTTAAAATTAATTTACTTATAAGGAGCTTCTTACTTGATGCATCCTCAACCATATATTTTGCTTCCAAGGAATCCCATAGCTCTTTACCAGATTTCACATTTTGATAAATGTCAAACAAAGGATCAGACATACCATTGAGGATTAAACCTCTGCAAATGTAGTCGTAATTCTCCCACTTGCTCCTTTTCCTTATATCCTCTACAGTTGCATCATCTCCATCATTAGGAATAGGAGTGCTCAGGACATACAACACACTCATGCTTGACAACAGGAAGTACATCTTCTGAAATCGACACCTTCAAACTTTTCCAGTTTGGAAAAGTTAGCAGCCATTTGCCTCATAGCAACAGCCATTGATTATCACTAAATAGTTTCTATTGTCTCTTGGTTTATTTTTGATGCGTTCCCAATTGGGTATAGATAATCAATGAGTACTGGATATCACTTGAAATCGTATTATCACTTTCCAATAGAAACTATTCGACCCTATGCGTGGGTTACACGAATATCTCTATAGGATAAGACCAAGTGGTCTTTTTTTAGGCACAAATCAAGAACCAATTCGCTTTCAAGTGTTTATGTTTTGTGTCTGTTTTTCATGCAGATGTGTATCCTCTTTATAGGATCGATTACTCTTAGTCAATGTAATTATGAAAATTAATAGGCCAATTAATCTCCTCTTAATGTTCCTCCATTATAGCAATAGTGGTTACAAGACCAAGTTATTATGGTCTTAATTACGAGTTTGAAACTACCTATTAATACGTCAAAGTAGTTACATACTAATACCAGCAGTACTAGTACTAACAGTAGTAACTCTGCCAACAGTAGTAACTAAGTCAACAGTAGTAACATTAGCACTAGCAGTAGTAACTCGCACTGGCATTCTTAACATTACTACTAGCAGTAGTAACTCCAAACCACTATTAAAGTAAGGGTAATCAGGGACTTAATGCCCTTCAAACCCATTTCCATGTATGATCATACACTGCTTGAGATTATGTCCCCCAAAATTGCCTCTCTGGTTTAACCAAAACATAAACTGCACCATTGCTCCCTTAAAATTAGTGAGTCTTTGCTGCAGTTTTTTTTTATGACTTGTATAGTTTGAGTTGATTTTTTCTTCTACTTCTAAATTGGTCTTTCACTATATGTGTGTATAGTTAAAGATCAATGTATGTGTATTTTTACGGATGTACTGTCAGAAAAATATTACTGTAATATATTTCTGTAAGCAATTACTCCGTAGTTGTTACCAAACAAACCACTGGTGACCTCCATCAAATCAGCACAAACTATTGTTTGTAACACAAAGTCAAGTCACAGTTGGTGAGGTGGACCAGATGATAACAAAGACAAAATTAAGTACCAACATATATTATGGACACACATAGTACCACTTTTTATCTTTTAATATGTCTCTGATTGCATTTGATGAGTTTACTAATTCTTCATCTTCATCATCATCCAGTTTTAGAACAATTTTACTAATTCACGGTTTATTAGGCTGTGGAAATGACTTTGCAGATTTCGCTCACTCTCTCGCTTCATCTCTATCTACTTCCCATGCCTCTGCAGGTTGAATTCGCATAAGATAATAATATATAGTTCTATGATATCCAATACATGCTAAAATGATTGTGGTTTTCACTTGTGATTGTTTTATGCTTTATTTTTGGACCACTGTAGTATATTGGGTTGTTTGTTTGTCTGTCCTTTTTTTGTGGTGGCTGGCGCCGTGGGGGAGAAGCTAATCATGGTTTCCGACCTTTAAGCCGAGTAACCCACGGGGCATGAACCTATGGCGACATAGACTCAAATCAGGTAAACCCTTCCCCTTCGAGGAGGTTGCGTCTGGGTGGAAGTTCGTTCTTGACTAGCTGTACTTGCACTTATTTCATCTCTAACAAAATTAAAGAATATTGAGGTGTAAAAAACAACTTTAATACATTCACTGCTAGCAAGATGCAAGTTAGCAATAAGCCAATATACCAACATTATGTGTTAAATGCAGTTCCATTGCTTCAACCAGTGATTTTCATAATTTTTATATGGCTCATTAAGCTTCCCACTAACTAGCAAGATACACATGCTATGTAGTGGATTATTATTCCGCGTATCTATATAATCGGCTTAAAGTGAATCAGATCCCTACAACTCCTATTAAACTGGCATTTACACCTTTTTTCTTGAAATTTGACCGAGCAGAATGTCTAGTATTCATTCTTCAAAACTACATGAGATCTCTTCATAACATTTACAATTTTAAGCAGTTTGGAGGATGGTTCTAGTGGATTTGAGGAACCATGGAAGAACAGCTGATATAGAAGGTTTATCCCCACCTCACGACACTATAAATGCTGCTAGAGATATAGCAAATCTTGTTAAATCTCTTGAATGGGCCTGGCCGGATGTTGTTATCGGGCACTCATTGGGGGGAAAGGTGGCCTTGCAATATGCTTTAAGTTGTGCTCTGGGTGACTATGGTGTTTCCTCACAGTTGCCTAAACAAGTAAATTTCTCATTCTCTTTCTTAGCATCAAATTTGACATTTGAGTATAATGAGTAATATAGTATGCAAATCTATCTTTTATAAATCGAAGTTAAAATTGGTTGATTTAAACAGGTGTGGGTATTGGATGCTCCTCCGGGAATAGCCGAAAAAAATAGTCAGTATGAAGAAGTCAAGAAAGCACTGCTTACACTAAAGACAGTACCTAGTCCAATCCCGTCAAAAGAGTAGGTATCTCATTTCCGTTTTAGAATTAAAAACTGTCTTTTCACTATTAAATTTTACATTTGAGGTTTTGCTGGCATGCTTGTCGTTTCAGGTGGCTCATAGATCATTTGACTAGTCTTGGGCTATCAAAGTTTTTATCAGAGTGGTTTGGTAGCAGTCTCAAGAAGTCGGGAGAACATGAGACGTTTTCTTTTAATATTGATGGTGCAATAGATATGTTCGAATCTGTTGTGTAAACCTACTCCTTTACCTATTAATAATCTAATACATCATATAATATAACCAAAATCTACCTGTTTGTAGTTAAACAGGTCAAAACTGCTCGTCTATGTTTTACTGATAGTTTTGATTTTTGTATGTAGTATGGAAATGGATTATTGGACATTGCTAGAGCATCCTCCAAAGGATATTGAGATAGCTATAGTGCGTACTGATAGCAAACTCACATGGGACCAGGATTTGGTCGAGCGGCTTGAGAGCATTGCTAAGAGGGAAAGTGATGAATCCTCAGGCAAAGTCTCGATTGATGTTGTTCCCAATTCCGGACACTGGATTTACAGGGACCAGCCACAGATGTTGCTGGAGATTATGACCCCAAGAATCGCCTCTCTGGTCTAACAAAACTCTAACTTGCACTGTTGCTATCTTATATTATCAGTCTTTAAGGTGCTTATGATTATAGATGTATAGTTTTGGTTCGATTTTTGTGCAACTTCTAGATTGATCTTTCACCATATTTGTAGCGAAAGATCAATGTATTTGTATGTTTATGAATGTATAATATGTGTGTTTATTTTACAGCAAGAAAAATATTAAATGTGATTTTGTGAAGATTAGTTGTTACCATACAAACCATTGATGAAATCCAATAAAATGAAACGAACCGTTGTTTCTCACACAGTCAAGTCACACTCAGTTAGGTAGAGTCGATGATAACATTGACAAGAATGACTAGCAACATAAATTATGGCGACTCATCAGTACCAATCTTTATCCTTGAATATGTTTGTGATTGCATTTGATGAGTTTACCAATTCTTCATCATCAATTTTACGATTTTATTTCGTCGTGGATTGTTAGGCCGTGGAAATGACTGCAGATTTCGCTCACTCTCTCGCTTCATCTCTCTCTACTTCCCATACCACATCAGGTTCGGTTGATGATACTCAAGCTTAGTCTCTTTTCACATAAGATAATGATAGTGTTATGATATCCAAACTTGAAAATGCATACCTAACTATGATCTTCACTTGTTACTGGTCACATACTCAGCCAACGACACTAATATACCACAGTTGGACTTTTAATATACAGTTCGCAGTTAAATGGAAATGTTTCATATTCACAAATATGAACCGCAATACTGTGAACCTTGAGAGCTGAAAATGAATAACTTATCTAAATTTCCACCGGTTCACTTATGTTTTAGTTGTATGTGAATGTATTTGTATACACTTTTTGGGATACCTTTCAACTGGTTTCTTATTTAGTCACGCCATTGAGCTTAACTCATTTGACTCATTAGATCTATGACATAACCCAAATTGACCCATTTTTAGTTAAATGGGTGAAAACTCTGATGATTATGTTTTACTAATAGTTTTGAAACTCTGATGATTATGTTTTACTAATAGTTTTGATTGTTGTATGATATAGGGAAATGGGTCACTGGGAAGTGCTAGAACACCCTCCAAAGGGGACTGAGACTGCTACAGAACGAACCGAAAGCCAGCTCTCATGGGACACAGATGTGATCGAGAGGCTTGAGAGCCTTGCTAAGCGAGAAAGTGATAAATCCACAGGAAAACTCTCGGTTGATGGTGTTCCCACTTCTGGACACTGGATTTACAGGGATTAACCACAGATGTTGCTGGAGATTATGACCCCTAGAATAGCCTCTCTGGTACAGCTACCAAAATGCTAACTTGCACTGTTTGCTGTCTATCAGGTCTTTTAAATTAGTAAATTTTTTGCACTACTTCTAAACTGACATTTCACTCTATGCTTATCTATATCTATACTACTTATAACGCATGTTGACACTTCCTTCCTATTAATTTTTTAAGACTTCCTAAAATAAATTTCTAAGCGAATACAAGTAAACAAGCATCATTTACAAGTATTTGAAGCACAAATAAAACTAAAAAACACTATTCAACACATACAATTAATATATAATTTAATTAACCCCTTCTCCAAAATATACAAACTCATAAAGCTAAAGATACAATCATCATGAACACAAATTTTTAATATCAAATAGTAATCAATGTAATTAAAAGGTGTTGTGAAAAGAGAACATTTGAGCCAAGACATTCCCAACTGGCAAGAAGCTATGTGTATTTTGTTTTATGGGCCCAAGCTATGTTCTAACCAAAAATTACTTATAATAAAAATTGTCTTGGTTGAAAGTCACTATATGTATGTGTTGATGCATAAATTAATTGTATATGTAGCTTAATTAGTTGTATTTCCATAAATTAGATTTAAATTATCATCCATTTCAACGATTATTGTTAGAAAGAAACGTGTAACCGAACAACATTTGTTCACCACAAAATAGTCACAGGGTACCTGCCGCCGCATCGCGCGGGTACCCTGCTAGTAGTGAATAATCAATGTATGTGTATGTTTACGGATGTATAATTTGTGTATTTACTTTAATGAATAGCAGTTGTTTTTACATTAGAGATCATGAATGTTGGTGTATATATCCGGACGACACGTGCCGGACAATCAATACCTCCACGTGTCCGAAGGACTTAGTCTAAAGGAACGAATGCCGGAAGATAAAGACCAATCTTTTAGCCAGAAGATCTTTTTACCTGACATCCATATCAAGGACCATATTTGAGCCACCTAGTATGTAGGCTAGATATAGCCCGTCGTGGTCCATCCCTATGTTGTTAGGTACATTGCTTGGGGTGGTATAAATGACCCAAGCTCATTCAATGCACATTTAAGACATTTTCACGCATTTACTCTCATTTATTACTTAATCATCCCGCCTATACCCTTACTTACTCTCACGCTGGAGCTTGGTCTTGGGATCAAATCCAATTTGAGGCGAACGTGTGTTCACCCTTTGTGTAGATGCTCGAAGGACATCATTACTAGTCCAAAGGAACCTACACATGCTTCAAACCGAAGGACACTTATTTGCTTCGACAATGAACTTAAAGAGTAAAATTTAAAGAGTAATTTTTTTCTTTTCTGAATTGACATGTTGATGAAGTGTAGTTCCCTAATCCATGACTATTTTGTGAAACAATGACAAAAAAAAAGGTTTAATGCAATAACAAAAAATTAAAATTTTCAACGTACAATTCTTATTAGAATAATTATCAAAAAGTTACAAAGTGTTTGGGGGATAAACACTTAATTGATTGACAAGAAGGTTTAGCTCTTTAAAGAAACAAACTCAAATAGAGGTTTAAAGTTTCCAAATGAACTCTTGAGTATTTGATTGGATCAAGGACATTAGCGAGTTCAAACGAGAGTAAATGCTCTTTTTAAATGATACAATTAATGTGGAATAGAGCATCTGGCAAACCATAAATTGTAAGATTTCTCACTTTATGGTTTACGAGCTTGTGCTCTAAACACGGATAAGTTGCTCGAGAACATCAACATGCACTGTCATAAGTGTTGAGTTTTGTTCTATGATGTATCGTTGTGTTGCAAATACACTTTACTGGTACATGAAGGCATCGGATGAATTATCGGACGTCAAGCTGTTGGAACATCTAGCAGAAAAATGTGGAGTTGTGAATGGAAAGCCACATTTATATGTCGACGTGTTCATCCCAACACTTGACGTAAATAAAGGAATATGCCACAAAGTTCCTGAAATCTTCCTGGTTAGCATAGCTTCTAAACTCAGACCAACATTCTCTTTATATAGGAGATAAACGAGGATGTCATGTGAGAGTTGTTGAAACGTGTCAAGCATTTACTAGTGAAGTGTATCTTCCGTTATATTCTTCTATTCTTGGAAACGCGTCAACCTTACTTTTGCCAAAGTACTTCAATTGTTCACTTTCTTTTTACCAACTCAGGATACTCTTTATCCCGCTCATTTACTATCTTGAAAAGTCCCGCCTAAATATCTAAGAGATATTTTGAGTTAACCTCTATTGGTTGGATCAGATATATAGGTTCATCAGGGCATTGTCTATCCGAACCTTTGTCCTTCAGTTTCTAGTTCTTATACATATTAGTTGACACCGCATCGGCTAGAGAGTATATCTTCAAGTTATCGTTGACTCCTTGATGATGTCTCTGATTTGAACCTTGTTGAGCTTGCTCGTTGATTTCCTTATCAACGAGTCTTCTTATTTTTAGTCTAATTTATGTTTAAATCTAGTCAGAGTAGGGGTGTTCACAAACCGGGTAATACCCACAGGGACCGAAAACCGAAACCAAACCGAATAAAAAAACGAACCGAATATGTAACCGAACCGAATTTGCCAAATCTGAACCGAACCAAATTAAAAATTCGGTTTTAGGTTTGGATATGATTTTGGCAAAATGAAAACCGACCGAACCGAAAACCGAATTCACATACATATATATATTTTACACAATATACAATTATATATAAAAAAAAATCATTAAAACTCTTTCCTAGTATATAAATATAACATTTTATAAGTTTGAAATTTTTTTTTTGTGCTAAAATATATATAAGTAAATGAAAAATATATAAAGTATGTAATTCGGGTCACCCCGAAAACCGAACCGAGTTCATATTCGGTTTTCGGTTATGTTTGGTTTCGGTTTTACCCAAAAAAAGTTTAACCGAACCAATGAACACCCCTAAGTCCGGCACTGAATTGACCCAACATGAACACATAATAACAGTTACATGTTGATAAACTACGCGCTGTGGTATTACCATGAAAATGAAGCAAGCAAAAACACGCGCAAAATTTCACAACCAAATGGCGAGTTGCGTATTTGAGAACAACCATAAGAGTGTTGTTAGCAACTGTATTTGAAGCTTAGTTAAAGACAACTTTAATTTTTAACTTTAATCTACAACCATAGTGTCCAGAACTGACTATCAACATGCACACTTATTTTTCACTTTCTTAAATTCACTATAAAGCAAAACAAACTTTTCTCTCTCATACAAGTCACTGTCCGTCTGTGTACTGGATGGTAACAAAGATAAGAATGAGTTCTAGCATATATATATATTGTGACCACACATCAGTACCACATTCTATCCTTCAAAATGGCTGTAATTGCATATGATGAGTTTACTAGTTCATCATCATCCTTATCACCAGTATCCACTTTCACGATCATACTGATTCATGGGTTACTAGGCTGTGGAAATGACTTTGCAGATTTCGCTCACTCTCTCTGCTTCTCATGCCTCTGCAGGTTCAGTTGATGATACGCGTTTTTTTCTTTTTCTTTTTCGGGTTATAGACAATGCCACAATGGAATTTGTGCATATTGAGTCATCACTTGTGGTGTTATGCTTTATTTTTGGACAACGTAATGTCCATTCTTCAAAATCATTACTCAAACTACATTGAAATACGCTTGTAACATCTGTAGTTTGTAAGCAGATTGGAGGATGGTTACTGTGGATTTGAGGAACCACGGAAGATCAACTGATATAGAAGGTTTACTACCACCTCATGACATTGAAAATACTGCAAGAGATATAGCAAATCTTGTTGAATATCTGGACAAGGGTTGGCCTGACGTTGTGGTCGGGCATTCTTTGGGGGGCAAGGTGGTCTTGCAATATGCTTTAAGTAGTGCTCAGGGTGACTATGGTGATTATGCAGAGTTGCCTAAACAAGTAAATGCGCATTCTTTTTCTATGCGTCAAATCTAGTTTTTGATTATAACATGGATGCAAGATGCCTCACTTTTTACTCGGACTTAAGATGAAAACTTTCTTAAAACTAAACAGGTGTGGGTATTGGATGTTGTCCCCGGAACACGTGAACATAGTTATGATGAAATTGAGGAAGCATTGTATTCACTGAAGACTCTACCTACACCAATCCCGTCAAAAGAGTATAGAGCTTGTTTCCCTTCCTGGATATGACCAAATTGTTATTTATTTACAGTATTATTTTGTATTGAAGTCTACGTACAAGGGTTAATTTGGACAATTTGTCATTTTAGGTGGCTGGCTGATTATATGATTAATCTTGGGTTTTCAAAGTCCATAGCAGACTGGGTTAGTAGCAGTCTAAAGAAGTCAGGAGAACATGAGCTGTTAAATTTCAATGTTGATGGTGATATTGAGATGTACACGTCTGCTCGGTAAAGCTACATTTCATTACTTGTTAATATACCATGTTTGCCCTTCTAATATGCAGTATGCAGTTAGCAAATTAGATTGGAATGTTTCACATTCACAAAGATGAAGGTAAAAACTGTGAGCGGTGAGAGCTAAAAAATGAGCAAGCTACCGAAAACACAACTGGTTCAGTTTTTTAAGTAGTTACAGCTATAACCAAACTATTACGTTAATAATCTCTTTGTTAAAAAAATAAAAACAGTTTAGGAGGTTTCATGGATTTGAACACATTTCAGATGCATTTTGACTTGTTTCTTTTTAGTTAATTTATTCCAGCTTAACCCATCACATAACCCAAATTGACCCATTCATTGGGTCAATACTGTCACATCTATGTTTAACTGATAGCTTAGATTATTGTATGGTTTAGGGATACAGATTATTGGCCATTGCTAGAGCATCCTCCAAAAGATATGGAGATAGCTGTAGTGCGCACTGAAAACTGGGACCCGGATGTGGCAGAGAGGCTTGAGACTCTTGCTAAGCGTGAAAGTGATGATTCCACAGGCGAAGTCTCGGTTGATGTTGTACCCAATTCTGGACACTGGATCTACAGGGATCAACCGGAGATGCTGATGGAGATTATGACTCCAAGACTTCTCTCCCTTGCTCAAACAAACATCTAATTTGGAGTGCCGCTCTCCTGAGTCTTTAAAATGGTTTTGTGTACTTGTTTATTGTATGGGTTTATTTTCTAAAATACTACAAAACTGATGTTTCACTATAGTGACAGATTAATTTATATACACTTTTGCTCGTGATAATATGCATCTATTTTATAAATACATTGTTTTTACTTCCCACTGGCCTATAATCATTCATGCTAAAAGAACTACAATACTCACAAACTGCTAAAAATATATTATGCTTCGTATTAGAATGCCTGTACATCAGCAAAATAAGCAAGGTGTATCCCTGCAAATGCAATGCCTCTTCATAAGAAAAGAGAAAACTTTAAACCAGTGGCACTTATTGAATTAAACAAACAATTCAGCAAGTTTTTTTAATGACTAATAAAGATGCAGAAGTTCTAAAAATAACAAAAAAAGTTCTTTCCAACAGACAAAACAAAGTCAATCTTTGCTGTTCTTCTTTGGCCTTAGATCCATTCACTCGGCTTCTTTGTCCTTAGCTGTAACCACAAAGAAAAAAGAGTTCGCCCAATCAGAATAAGGACTTTTAAAACATGCTCATTTGCTTTCATAATAAAATTGAGAGACTAATTACTTGGTTGCTGTGACCACACTTCTTCTTCCTGCAGTTTACAGCCCTTGGGTGCAGACGAGCATAACATCTATCATAAAACAATTTGTCAATCCCAAGTAGAGTGATTACGCATATGTAGTGCGCTTAGGTTTAATATGGCATGTCAAGCATATTCCTTTGTACTTAACAATACCGGGGTAAACCCTTTACTCAAAAAAGAAATAATTAACGAAAACAACACACAGAATAAACTGAAATTTTGGATGATCTAAAAAGATGCAACCTACATATAGAGTCCAATCAAGTTCAAAAGCACATCATTGTTGTAAAAACAAAAATCCTCAATGAACATTCAGTTGAACATAAAACAAAAGATGAAAAAAAAACCCTGAAGTTATAATAATTTATAAGAGACAAAATAAATAGATGCTGGAAATCAAACAAATAAAAATAAAAAATATCTGAATTATACAAAAGTGAAGGATGCCACTCTTTAATGAGCTGAGGTCATTACAAGTTTGGCATATCAGCAGTCAAGCAAACAAAGTTACATTATCTGTAGCGGTATGCAATAAAACTAGAAAATCTAGATAAATATTTTAATCCGGTGTTATTTCTAATACTTTATATAAACATACGAGGTAAAAGTTTCCTTCAAGTGGTGATATTATAAACTATTAAATTCCTATGCACCGAAATCTATATGGAATCATCATACACAGAGCAATACTCAACAGTTTAGCTTATCTGTGAGAAAATAGCAAAACCAGCATGGCTAGCATATTATTCATTCACAGTCATTTAACATATACAAGCAGTATGACGCTCCATCTTCATAAGGCAATACTTTATTGATATGTTACATAGAACAAAGAGATGGAATGCATGCCACATAAAGCAACAACTTAAACAAACAAGAGACCTATTGCTTTCTTGATTGTTACAAAGTTTTATTTCACATTAAGTGCCAATTATTTCACAGAAATAAAAACTTTGATTGGTTATATATGAATCCCAAATCAAGCGATGTAGACAAATTCATCAGCGATACACACTTATTCATTCAGACTTCTTCAAATAAACTACCAAGTACTATGAGTAAAGCTTTGAAGTAGGGCCTGGCAATTTGAAGGTTCTCCTTTTTATGGACAAACAAACTATATGCTACAAAGCAATTTTCGAATTATTTAGAGATGAGAAATGTGATACAGACGCATACATGAAACAAGCAAATGTCATCCAAACATAAAACATATGGAATTTTAATCGTAAACATCAAAAGACAAAGAAGAGAACAACTCACTTGCGACAAATTTTCTTGTCTTGAACGTACTTCTTAGCCAAAACCAACAAAGACGGCTCAATATTTGCTTTCCCCTTTTTTCCTCCTCCTCTCAGCCTTAAGACCAAATGAAGAGTCGACTCTGAACAAACAACGCAAAATCAGAAACAAAAGAACACATCATAATTAGGAATACGACAAGAATCCAACCGAATATACCATCAAATCTATGTTTCTAATAACTTAAGAAGCGACAACTTTCAATAAACCGATAACAACAAATCATCAATTGATAACCTGTGACTTTAAAAACCCTAAGTTTTTAACAAAATTCGATCTGTTTAACCTTTATATCCGATATCCTAACCACCCAACAATTTGCTGAATAACAAATTATTTTAACCTCTTTGTCACCCGACAAACAAAAGTGTCTGTGATGAAAAAAAAAAAAAAAAATCATAGTAAATCACATTAAAACCACAGCATAACAACTTCTATACAAAATTTTGACGTTGGAAAAAACCTTTGTAAACTAATTATGTTTTTAGTTTGTAACACCGTTTTCTATATCTGTAAAACCCAATATCCCAACCACATTAACGTGGACAATGTCCACATGTATTCACCAACAACAAATTTGTTAACACTAATCTAAATGAAAAAATTCATTCTATATCTAGTCACCTCTTTGTCACCCGACAAACAAAACTGTCCGACAAAAAATCAAAAAAAGTAAACAACCTTTCTGGATGTTGTAATCAGCAAGAGTACGGCCATCTTCAAGCTGTTTTCCTGCAAAGATCAACCTCTGCTGATCTGGTGGGATACCTATTTTTTTATTAAAAAAAAAAATACTATTATTATTATTATTATTATGAAATATAACTATATATTTTTATAAAAAAGTATATAAATAAATATGTAACCTTCTTTGTCCTGAATCTTTGCCTTAACATTGTCAATGGTATCTGAGGATTCAACCTCGAGTGTGATTGTCTTCCCTGTCAATGTTTTCACAAAGATCTGCATTTTGTTTTTGTTCTTTCTCTCAACGTGGGTGGTTAAAATTAGTTTCGTGGGAAGGAATGAAGTGGTTTTTATAGTATTCTCATTCCTTATTTTAATAGGGTTGTTGTTTTGGTCAATAAATTTTTGGACTTTTAAGCCCATGATCTTTTTGATTTTTTGTTGAGTATTAGTGAAAACTTTTTGGTTGTGATTTTTGCAAACCTAAAGTACATGGGTAGAGTTTTATATGGTTTGAGTTTAAATGGCGCTAGGCTTAAGCTTGTGTGGATTTACCATTACTATCCATTTAACATTGTTTTGTTAACCTCGGGCACGGATTAATCTGTTTATAAAATGAATGTTTTAATTCATTCAAGTGAAAATCATGTTCAAATATATTAATTTACAAGTTTATTTAAAGTGTATTTAATGTATTTTTGATTAATTAAGAAAGTTTGTGTTCATTAACTACACATTAACCTCTGCCCACGCAAGGATGAATGAATGAAAAGAGAGTCGGCCTAAATTCGCTAACTATAAAATTATGTACAAATTCCATTTGCCTAGCTTTTCTATATATGTTCGATTGGAATTGTGAAACAAAATATTAAGGATCTTGCCTAGAGGCTTACTTACTCAAACACTTCGAGGGTATTTGGTTCATTGTAATCTGATGTAATTGGATGTAATTGTAATATGATTACATTACATAAACTGTTTGGTTTACAGATTGGAATAAGTTGTAATTCAGATTACACTATGTAGGCTATTTGGTTTATGTTATAATTGTAATTCAGTCACTCCAATTACATTAAGTGAGGGAATTCAGAGTATATAGGAAGTTGGATGGAAAGCTTTGAATTATGTTGTAATTCATAATTACTTTAAAACATAATTGTTTATAAGTTATTATGATTATTATTATTATTATTATTATTATTATGAAACATTACTTTATTAAAATTCATAGCATTTACAAGAAATTAGTGGGAAGTCGAGATACTATATGGCCACTCACTCTTTTAGCTATAGCAAAACTAATCCTAATAAAGATATGAATAGCAGCACGTGCCCCAATGTATTGAGTCACAGAGAACTTTTGGACCCGCTTCAGTTTTGGACCCGCTTCAGTAAAGTCATTGCATCCTTCTCAAATTCCCCAAAAAGAATAGAATGAGAAGGGGAGAAACTCATATCCAATATCCGCGCACTTAGTGTTAGATATTGGATTTCACAATCACTCTAAACCATGATCAAAGTAGGCGTATAAGTATGTTAGAGAGAGAAAGTTCTAGTGAGAGAAAGGAAGAGAGTTGGGAACTATAGTGAGAGAAAGAAAATATTATTATGAGCTCCAACTCTCTACCTTGGAAGGTAGAGAGTATTTATAGTCTTACAACAAAACGCCACACAACGGGCTGTGGATCAGGCATACAGTGGGTAAAGACCCGTCCGTCCTCCACGGTGTTACTTAACTAAATACTACTTAACTTAAAATAACTACGACTACGTGCTTTCTAACGATTACATATACTTGAGGTGACCGACTCTTTAATACCTGGAATTTCTAATTCCTAACAATCTCCCCCTAAGGGAGGTCACCTCAATCATGTACTAAAATTACATTGAATACAAATAGATATTACATTAACAATTGTTCTTGCATTCTTGATGTAGTACTTTGCTCCTAAGCTCGTAGTCATTGATTCATCACATCGCATGTTTGGTTACTCCAGGTGGAGGTCTTTTACTGATCCACGTGATAATAAATTTGAGCCAACTTTTGAGACCATCAGCTAACAAAAGTCTCTGAGACATCCATTGTGGTGTTGGTATTATGTGATGTTGTGACTTTCGGACCGACATGCTCACATTCTGGATTATGATATCTTCTCATCAGAGTAGCGGAAGCTTTCGTTGATTCATGATATTGGCAGCAGCGTAGCAGAAGCATGGAGTGTAAATATCAGAGTCATTGATGCACTTATCATGATTTCTTGAGAGATGAATGTATTGTGTGAGCATGCGGCTATGGATTGACCGCTTCATTCTCATCAGCTGCAAACGTCGGGCGTACCTGCATACAACAGTTAACAATAAAGCGTACAAAAGTGTCTTTGACCACTTTAGTTGAATTGAGGTACACGGCCCACGGTTCCCCGTTGATCAGTACATGTACTGCCTGTGATCAGGTATAATTCCGAAGAATTTCCTTGACAGGGTTTCGCAGCTGTTCTAGCTGTTCTCAAACCGGAACGTCTCAAAGAAGACAACACGGAGTGAGTGAACCAGCGAATTTAAGTCCACTGATTGATGAGAAGAGATTTGAAAAACAATCGTGTATTGCTCAATAGAACTTGTTTTTGCAATACAACGAAGGTTTTATTGGAAATCAATTATCAATCATAAAAACACCTTTTGGTTTGAAAAATTAGTACACGGACGATGTGCTAAAGAAAAGAGTTATTAAGCACAAAGACCGGTTTTTCAAAGGTATCCGTCAATCCATAACCTGAACCAGGATTGATTCAAGAGATTGAATCGCCCCATTGTTTCTGTTCAGTTGTCACATGGTTGATCTATATGATAGATCTTACCTGCCACCTACCAGGAGCTTGTTTGATGTTGGCTCCAGAAGGTTTTCCATCTTCATTGTGAATATGTTTACACATCACTCAGATGTTCTGGCAATACCACAAGGATAATGCGTAGGACTCAAGATATAATCTCTCTTTTCACATTGTGTGAAACAGAGAGTCTTCATTGAAAGTGTCCTAATGAGATTTATTGATGATCTCGTGGCTCTAGACTCAATTTTGTGCATATTTGGATCCTGTGCCGGAGACTAGGGATAGGGTCTCCTTCTTCAATATCAACAATCTCTAAGAGAAAGTCGATAGATAATGTCGGTTCCCCGTGAGAATGAAACAAGTCCTTTTAAGAGGAACTTGAGTGGTTTGGAAAGTTGAAGTGCAGTGCGTCACTGGGTCCATGACGTCTTGTCTTCAATACCGATGTTACCATCAGTAGCATATGAATAGAACCCGGTTTCTGCCCTAAGGTTGAATATATGGAGGGCTATTTGTTTTCACCCTTTTCTCATTCAATTCTTTTTAATTCTTCAACCCCTTCAGTGCTTACCGAGACTTCATAGCTAGAACCTTGTTGGGTTTATTTCAGTACTAGCTCAGTCTCAGTCTGCTCTCTTCCCATATCTCATTTTTCTCCTTTTATCATCATACCTAAGAACTCTACACTAACTAGTGGATAGTCCCTGGGTAGATCCCTCCGGTTCTGGCGGGTCATGGGAACACATACCTAACCTTATCATCCTTATATCACCGTACATAAAGTAAAGTTGGTCGGTCTATTTGGTATTGTTCATCTGCCATTGGAACCAATTGAAAACCATTTGAAAATCAATCCAGATACTTGTGATATATTATCAAAACATTTTGTACCTGAATTGTTTTTGATATTTTTAGAATAAGTGCTCCCCCTCAACATGTGCATGAATTGTTTGAAATCGTTTTGCACATGGAGGCAAGAGGAAGAAATTACTTCTTTGATTACCATTTTCTAAAAGATATCACCATCACTTCCTTGATCAAATCAAGTAGATAACGCATTTCCGGGAAGGATGAGGTTTCCATAAGTTCGCTCCCCCTCAATATGTGCCTCGAGGTTTGAAAAGAGTTTTGTACATACTAGAGGGAACCTGCACATTGAGATAAATGATCACGTTTCAAATCATAGGTTTAAGATAGATGCTCCCCCTCAACATGTGCATGGAAAATTTGAAATCGTTTGTCACATGTGGGAAGGATAGCATGTACATCCTTATAAACCATTTACCGAATTATCAGTTTAAATCCAATTTAAATCACACATTCTCCCCCGATCACAATTATCAAATCATTTGAGATTTGTGATCTCTTACTGATTTAAATTGGTTTTGAAAGATTTTAAGGGGAATTGTGACTTGATTATGAAAGCGTTTTAACTGAAAAGGATCGGATTTTTAGACTTTAAAACTCCATTGATAAAACATGCATGAATATCTTTTGAAAACAATTTAATGCCAAATAACTTTTTAATTTAATTGAAATCATTCTCCCCCTCAATCAATGACATAGGTTGTTGATTGAGAGATTGATATTTTGACCAATAAGTCCAGATGATTATCAAAAATAGAGTCCGAGTTATTTTTCAAAACAATTTGTTTTCAGCAGATAACATGTTAATAGAATCAGAGCATGGAATTTGGTTGATAAGAAGGCTTTTGATGAATGTTCAAACAAATTCTCAAATCTTGAAAAACATGAAAAAGCATGGCTCTGTTCTTTCTTTGAAAAAGCGGGTTACTGCCTGAAATGACAATAAACCATTGTTTCTCTTTCTCCCAAAAACATTTTTTTTTTAAAGAATTCGAGCAACATCTAAAGTCCCGTGTCATTCTTTGAATGACAGCACAAAGACCGTAGATATTATCGAACCGAGAAAGACCTAACAAATTGACAATATTTTTAAGAATTCGAGAATTTTTTTTTTTTTTTTTTTTTTTTTTTTTTTTCAGATTTTTATGGATTTTGAAGGTTTTATATTTTTCTATTTGATTTTTTTGAGGATTTTATAATTTTGTATTTTGTTTTTCGAATAGATATATACAAGAGATAGATGAAGATAGACCTTTACTCCTCGTCTTCCTCCTGAAGACGTTTGAGTGTTTCTGGTTGAAGGCTTTTCAAGCCAAGACGTGGAAGAATAAACTCAAAACGTTCCCTTGGAAGAGCTTTGGTGAAGATGTCTGCTAACTGATATTCAGACCTCACAAAATAGAGTTCCACCACACCTTTTTCCACTTGTTCCCTGATGAAATGATGTCGAATGTCGATATGCTTTGCTCTTGAGTGTTGAACATTGTTGCATGAGAGAGCAATAGCACTTTTATTATCACAGTACAGAGGAATTTTGTTGAATTCAAAGCCATAGTCAGATAATTGAGATCTCATCCATAAGATTTGAGCACAACAGGATGACATGGCTATGTATTCAGCCTCTATAGAGGAAATAGAAGTACTCATTTGCTTCTTTGAAGACCAGCTCACAAGCTTATCACCCAAGAACTGAGCACCTCCAGATGTACTTCGACGAGTATCTTGACACCTTGCATGATCAGCATCTGCATAGGCTGTTAGTGACATGCCGGTGTCCTTCGGGTACCAAAGACCCATATTGATGGTTCCTTGGAGATACCGAAAGACCCGTTTAACTGCTTCAAGGTGCTTTTTAGTAGGCTTAGCCTGGTATCTAGCACACATGCAAACAGCGAACAAGATGTCTGGTCTACTAGCTGTAAGGTACGTCAGGGATCCAATCATACTACGATATTTTGTTTGGTCAATCATGATCCCTGAGTGGTCCTCATCTAGTTTGGTTCGATCAATCATGGGAGTGTCAACAGGGTCACTTGAATCAAATCCAAATTTCTTTAAGATCTCAGTTGCATATTTAGATTGATTTATGAAAATGCCTCCGGGACTTTGCGAAATTTGTAATCCCAAGAAAAATGACATTTGTCCCATCATTGACATTTGAAATTTTGAACTCATTTCATTTGAAAAACGATCACATTCCATTGGGTCTGTCGAGGCAAAAATAATATCATCAACATAAATTTGAACATGAATTAAATGTTTGCCTGACTTCCTGGTGAACAATGTTGGATCAACTGCTCCTTTGCTAAATCCGGTTGATAGAAGAAACTTTGACAGTGTATCATACCATGCCCTTGGAGCTTGCTTTAAACCGTAAAGGGCCTTCTTCAAACGATAAACGTGAGTAGGATGCTCTTGATTTACAAATCCTTCAGGTTGGCTGACGTAGAAGACTTCTTTAAGGTCTCCGTTCAGAAATGCCGTCTTTACATCCATCTGATAGACTACCATGTTCTTACTAGCAGCATTAGCCAGAAAGATTCTGATTGCCTCGATTCGAGCAACTGGAGCAAAAGATTCTTCAAAGTCAATACCCTCCTCTTGACGGTATCCTCAACTAATCGAGCCTTGTTCTTCAACACATCACCATGCTCATCAAGTTTCACTTTGAAGATCCATTTAAGAGCAATAATCATAGCACAGTCTGGAGCAGGTACTAACTCCCACACATCAAGTCGATCAAACTCATGAATTTCATCTTGCATTGCATTGAACCAGCAATCTTCATTCATGGCGGTTTTAACATCTTTTGGTTCGATCTTAGATAGTACGGAGTTGAAGAAGCACCATAAGGCATCGGTAGCAAGTTGTTTCCGTGTTGATACAGGACGAGAGGGATTTCCAATGATGTTGTCTAGTGAATGATCGTGAGTCCATTTTCTAAGGTGTTCATGTGGCAGTTGTTGAGGGACTGAGGTAGCAGAGTCGATGTCTCCTGAAGAAGATGGTTTTGATGATGATTCAGGAGCAAATATGTTTTCAAATGGAGCATCTTCAGGAGTAGCAAAGGGATTAACTTCATCATTGATGCTAGAAACAGTTCCATGGTGTACATTTGAAGAATGATGATTTGTTGATGAGACTGAAGGATCAGCAGTAGGCGCTTCTTGACTTAAAGTTATTGAAACTGAGGGATTGACTTCATTCACAGGAATATGAGCAGCCTCTGTTGTAGGGATCGACACCTCATTAGTACTTGGATCATAAAGTTCATCAAACATAGGATCAAACAATTTCATTAAATCATCTTCAGATGGAGGTACATATGGAGTTTCTTGAGAGGAGTTTGGAACAAGGGATGAACCAATGGGACTGTTTTGAAGTGCGGGTCCTGAACTGGATTGTCCAGGAGCCATTTGACCGGTCAGCTCATCAAACGAAACGTGAATTGTTTCCATGATATTTCGGGTTCTTTTGTTGTAGATTCGGTATCCCTTTTTGTTTGGTGCATATCCTACAAATACTCCAATGTCTGCTTTAGCTCTAAGTTTGCCTAAGTCTTGACCCTCATTAGTTGGATAACATAATGCACCAAACACACGAAGGAAAGAGAGATTAGGTTTTCTGTTGTGGACAAGTTCATATGGAGTTTTTCCATGAACAGTGTGAATCAGGGAACGATTTTGTGTGTAGCATGCAGTGGCAATAGCTTCAGCCCAGAGAAACATTGGAACCTTTGAGTAAATCAGCATTGTTCTAGCGGCTTCTACAAGAGTTCGATTTCGTCTTTCAACTACACCGTTCTGTTGAGGAGTTCGTGGAACACTTCTTTGATGGCTGATTCCAACGCTTTCATAAAATTCACTAAGTTGTTTGTTGACAAACTCATTTCCATTGTCTGTTCTGATAATTCTGACGGTTTTGTTAAGTCGAACCTGCAGCTGTTTGATGAGTTTGATGATGATATCAGGAGTTTCATCCTTTGTCCTTAAGAACTTGACCCAGGTGAATCTAGAGTAATCATCAACCACAACTAACACATATTTCTTCCCAAAGATATTCTGCACCCTCATTGGTCCACATAAATCCATATGAATCATATGAAGAACTTCTGTGACAGAGTTAGTAGGTTTGGGTTTATGGGCATACTTCTTGCTTTTTCCCAATTGACATGCTGAACAAAGATGATCCTTTTCGTACTTGAGTCTAGGTAAACCTACAACTAAGTCCTTTCTGGTGAGATCATTGATGGTGCCGAAGTTCAGGTGATTGAGACGACGATGCCATAACCATGACTTTGTTTTAGAAGCCTTTGACAGCAAGCAAATTGGAGAAGACTTCATCATATCTTCGATAGAGATGGTGTATAGATTTGAACCACGTGAACCTCTTAAAAGTTCCTTACCATCAAGTTCTCTAACGAAGCAGGTATGTTTTCTGAAGGCTACTTCTAGATCTGAATCGCAGAATTGACCAACAGAGAACAAGTTGTGACCAAGACCTTCTACATAGTAAACCCTGGAGATAACATTTTTGCCAACAACATAGTCTCCATAACCCATGATAGCACCGAAATGATCATTCCCGAATCTAACTGTCCCGATGAATTTGCTCACGAAGTTCATGAGCCGTGACCAGTCGCCAGTCATATGCTTGGAACAGCCTGAGTCCAGGTACCACAGAACGATTTGAACGATCTGCAGTTGAACACAGACAAGAATGGATAACTGGATAATTGGGATCCCCATGCAAGAATGGGTTCCATTTGGTTAGTAACAATGGTTGGAACACCCACATCAGAAATAGAAGCATTCATATCAGAAAATAATGCAATGGAATCATTGTGAATAGATGCAGTACTAGTGTCTGTATTAGCCCTGTTCATAGTGTGCTCACTTCTTAAGGGAATAGTTCTACCAGTAGGCATCCATTTTCTAGTGGGCATTGTCTGATTAGTCTTACGACCAACCGGTATCCAATAATAGCCTATCTTACTAAATGTTCTTCCTGTGGGTTTCCACTGTTTTCTGACTTTCTTTCGTTTTTGCCTTTTAGCCTTCTTAGCATGAATTTTAGCATTAACAATATTAACTGTACAATTAACATCATTAGGCAAAACATTAACACCACATTCATGATTAGAAACAGAGTTCAAGCAGACATCAATACAATGTTTGCAAATAGTATCAGAATTCGAATTAATTACAGTACGCCTATGGCTAATACTAGAATCAACACGATTCGTTTTATTCGGTTCAAACTTAAAGTTCCTAGATTGTTCTTCTACTCTTTTCCAGTGCACATTCTTAGCTTGCGAGGTCCTATCATTCCTTGTATTGTCTTGAGACTTTGACCTGCTCCCTTTAATGTCACTGATTACTCCTGTAGAGGGAATGGGAACATTAGTTGGTTTTACAACTCTTTGCATCACCTGTTTAGATGTGCTGGGATCTGAACTACATGCAAGCACACTAAGGTTCACTTTCTTAAAGCTAGAAGTGCTGGGATTTGTACTCCTAGAAGGCACACTTGAGTTCTCTTTCTTAGCATTGACAGATCTGGAATCTGAACTACTTAAAGGCACATTAGGGTTCCTATTCAGAACATTTGGCATTGAATGGCTTGCATGCTTGGCACTAGGCATAGAACACGGTATCAAGGGATTGACTTGCTCACCTAAGGTTTTAGGGCATATTGTAATTAGGCATTCTAGAAGTTCTTGAGATCGTTTGGCATATAAGCATGCATGGTCAATTGCATTATCATCTGGTTTCTCTAACTTATCCACTTCTACAATCTCTCGGAGACATTCTAAGCTGTCCTTAAGGTATGAGAAATATGTTTGAATGGCAAGTTTGTTATTCCTAAGATGAGGAGGAACATATTTCACAGACAAAGCATATTTATTACAGACATGTACCTTTGATACACCATTCTCCCCATTGGTCATTGGCATCTTCCCTTTTACCTGACTCTTTAGATTCTCAATTTCTTTTTGTAACAAGGCTACCGTTTCGTTATTTTTGTTACGAGTGACCTTTATACTTTCAAATAATTCATTGAAATGACGTTTAACCTTTTCATTTTCTTCAAGAAAGACCTCATTTTCCTTTTGTAAAGCATTTACTAAGTTTTGAAGATGAAAGTTTTGAGAACTCTGAGAATCTAAAGGAGGAGGCATTTGGAGACCAGTCACATTGTTCGTTTGACCCTTTAATTGAGAGATTTGGGCTTTCAACTTTTTGATCGTGTTGTAATGAGCTTGAATCTGTTCATCACGTTTGTTAATTTGAAAAACTGCATCAAACTCTGGAGCATCTGAGGATGTCTTGATATTTGAAGTTTTGACATTTTCTTTAAGATGTTGATATTTTAGTTGTAAATTAAAATGCTCAACTTCTAGTTTAGAAAAATGTTTGACCAAATTGTCGTGATCATCCAGTTCAATTTTCTCATTTAGTTCAGAATTAGATTTTTCAAGCTCAATGACACGATCATGGGAGACTTTCAAAGCAACAGACAGTTCATGGAATCGAGAAGCAGTAATAGAACAGTTAGTAGCAGTATAGAACACATCTTGAGCGATACATTCAGAAATCAGGTTCTCATTTAGTGTATGCAAGTTCTACCTCTCAATCTCATTATATTTTAGTGCTCGCTCATAGTCACTAACCTCAACTATCATTGCATCAAATTCCTTTTCCATTCCCTTAATATCAGTATCTATCCCCTTTTTAAGACTCTCAAAGTGATCTTTTAGAAGTTTAAAGAAAGGCATGACCTCAGTTAAATAGCATTCTTTCATTTGCTCAAAACCCCTTTCTCCTTCAGTTATACCAGTGGGTGTGATCCTTTTCTTGCAAGTTTTCTCAAAATCAACAAATAGTTGAAGGATAACATATTGGCTAATTAAGGTCTTGCTTTTAGTGGCAATTGTTCTAGGAACAAGATGCATTGGTGTATTAGGAGGATACACAGTCGCTCTAGGCATTTTCCAAAGGGGAGGGTTTGTTTCAACAATATTTTCAGCTTTCTGCTTATCTAAATCTATTTTCCAAAAAACTTGTTCGGGAGTCAACAATGTCTGAGGCTTAAACTTGTTTAAGGAAATCCAGATTTCCTTCTTGTAATCATGGGGTGTGATATTTATTTTCTTCTCTTTACATTTAGGATCATCTAATTTCTTGTTCATCTTTTCCCTAGTGACTTCATCTGATTTCTTATCTTCCTCAGTGCACTCAATGCAACTAGGTTTCTGTCTAGGTTTAAGGATTTCATTGCCATCATAAAGAACCTTATGAGCATTTCTCGCCTTTTTAATAACCTCTGGATTTGGTTCCTCAATAAGGGGAATGCTATGCTTATCGCTTAAGACTCTATACTTAGTGATCATGTGAGCAGTCTGAATGGTGTTCCCCTGTATGTACAACTTGTTTTCAAGTTTGTTTTTCAAAGTTTTCAGATTAGAAAAATCTTTCAAGAGTTTTGATTCCTTTGTATTAAATTCTTGCTTAAGCATTTTCACATTTTCTTGAAGTTCTTGTTTTTGCTTAGCAGTTTTAGAAAGCTTTTCTTGCAAGGAATTTAACTCTTGTTTTAATACTTCTTCTCGAAAATTACTTTTTCTAATGATTGTACGCACTTGGTCATCCATTTCCTGCTCACGAGTGGTCAACTCAAATTTTGCACGTTGTTCATAAATAGCAACACGTTCTTTATAGGCATTTAGTTCAGAGATTACAGAATCATCAGGGGCACATGCAGTGTATTCATCAAAGATATAGTCATTGTTGACTGCAGAAGATGCATCACTTGGTACAACTTCACTTTCACTTTGTTCCACATATTGATCATATGGGACAACATTGATATTACCCATATTTTCAATATTTGATACAATAGTTTCAGTTACTTGTACTTTGTCATGCATCTTTTGCACATCAGCATCATCGTATAGTTTTAATACCTCTGAGATGAGTTTGTCTTTGGATGGGCCAGCTTGTGGTGAAGATGAGACCTTGGGAGAAACCATTGGAGAAATGCTAGCCATAAAAATTGTGTGTGCAGTAGGTCCATCATCCACATCAGAGTCGTATGCATCACAATCAGCGACTTGAAAGGCATTCTGATGATTGTGACCTATCTCCTGAATAGGCTGCTCATCCACATCTGCATCATAGGTCTTGGCATTGCCCTCAGCAAGAAACAACAGTTCCTCTTCATCCAAAGCAGCACCATTATCCTGAGCTTGTACAAGCAGCATCTTATCTCTGAAGTAATCAGCATTCTGTGGACGTTTTGGAGATGTGCAGTTCCTTGAAATGTGTCCCTCACCCCCACAGTTATAACATTTGATCGGCTTAGCTTGACCTTGATTACCATTTCTTCCTCGATTCTGATTACCAACATAACCTCTATCAGCTCCACCTCTTCCCTGATCATACTGTCTTTCCTGAACTGGTTGCACCACGATCCTCCCATCTTTAACGGTAGCTTGATTGTGTGGGTTAGATGCTGTTCTGAGGTTGTTGTTGGTTTGTGGGAGAGAATTCATGTTTTGACTAATCAGAAGAGCTAGTTGATTAATGATGTTACCCACGTGTGCATCAGCATCAGCTTGTTTGAACATAGGATCAGGAATGAGTTTGTGATTACCATTACCCATGGGTATGACTTGTGAGGCTTTGGTTGTGATTCCGATGTTTGAGTAGAAGGCAGTTGAGTCATTAGATGAGCTAGTCTCTCCCTGGTTGGTTTTGAACTGATTAAGAATCATCTTTTCAAACATGACATGTCTCTCATTCTGAAGAAGGAAGGCATAGAGTTGCTCATAATTCGTATTCTTCAATCCTTTAGTGAGCTTCACAGAAGTAACAAACTTGTGCCATTCGGGATTCATGTTGTTCACAAATTTTGAGTTCAGCTGAATGTTAGGCATAGTCATTCTGATGTTCCTCATATCATTCACCAGCTTATGAAATCTCACATAGTACTCATAGACACTCTCATCTGGTTTCATCTTGAAGTGTTCAAATTCGTCATAGAGTTGTGATTCTCTGTCTTCCATAGTTAATTCAGAACCTGAGAGAAGCATCTTGACATTATCCCATACTGCCTTTGCATCGGTGTTGTGATTGATCAGCTTGTAGATGTCTTTAGGAAGACCTTGAAGAACAATGTTAGAAGCCCTGATATCAGCATCGAATCTCTTTTTCTCCTAATCATCAAGCTCATCATACATTTTTGGTCTGTCCATTCCGTAAATCAGAGTTCCATCTTCAGCAGTATCAAGTACATCTCTAATCGTCTCAACCCGATACGGTCCTTCATCAATGGATTTGAGAATGTTGACTCCATTTTCCTTTCCAAGACAGTACAATCTAATTCGTTGAGCCCAAGAGTCGTAGTCAGTTCTGTCAAGCATGGGTGGACGAGTATCTGAACCAGCTGCTTGAACATCCTCGGCAACAGTGGAGATGATAGTCGGAACGTTTGTAGACATGTTTCAAGCTCTACGGGATTTTACTATTCTTTGATTAAACCGGGAAATTGATTCTTTCACGGGATTTTACTAAACCAAAAGAACAACCGAAAAAAAATGTAACACGAAGAAGAAAAAAATCTAAATGAACAAGTCGCTAAACACACAACTCGCATAAGCAGTCAACTCGCTCAATAGCCAAGTCGCATTAGCATCAACTCGCAACACACTCAACTCGCTTAGTTAATCAAGTCGCTAAATAGCCAACTCGCTTTAGTCTCAACTCGCAATACAATCAACTCGCTTGAACACTAAGTCGCTTAAGTTAGCTCGCTAACGTTACAACTCGCTAAGTAGCAAGTCGCTTTAGATCTCAAGTCGCTTAAAGAAACAACTCGCTTAGAACCCAAGTCGCATAAAGATCAACTCGCTAAACAGCTAAGTCGCATGTACCAACTCGCATAAAATAACTAAGCAACTCGCTTTGAAGAAAAGCAAGTCCGAGACTCAACTCGCTTCGTCCTTCTTTAAAAAATAACCACTTTATCAATCCAAAACAACCAAACCACAATGATTTAAGCCTTCCAATTCAAAACATAAACACATATGATGATCCTAAACATAAAAGTACAAGCAAAATTCAAACTTTAACACTAGAATTTGTTCAAATGAATCAAACTCTCCTAAACCCTTAATACACCAAAAACCTTATGAAATCCACCAAAACAAAGAGCATGAAAGATGAGTGATCAAACCATGGCTCTTGATACCAATTGTTAGATATTGGATTTCACAATCACTCTAAACCATGATCAAAGTATGTGTATAAGTATGTTAGAGAGAGAAAGTTCTAGTGAGAGAAAGGAAGAGAGTTGGGAACTATAGTGAGAGAAAGAAAATATTATTATGAGCTCCAACTCTCTACCTTAGAAGGTAGAGAGTATTTATAGTCTTACAATAAAACGCCACACAACGGGCTGTGGATCAGGCATACAGTGGGTAAAGACCCGTCCGTCCTCCACGGTGTTACTTAACTAAATACTACTTAACTTAAAATAACTACGACTACGTGCTTTCTAACGATTACATATACTTGAGGTGACCGACTCTTTAATACCTGGAATTTCTAATTCCTAACACTTAGCCTCATACTTGACGCGTTTACACTGTGCGGCCTCAGTCACCACACGACCAGTCACAATATCAACCATACCAGTTTGTGTCAAAGGTGATGACCCTGTCAGATCGACACATACATCAAGGCCCATATGCTCCCACGTGAGTCCACCATGACACATATTCCTCGTCTGTATTAATGTAACAAAAAGTCACTTACGAAATAAAAATGTCTATGTAGTTTAATCATAATTTATAGAAAAAGATCCAAAACTTACAACACAATCCGTATGAAAGAAATGCCTGGACAGAGCTCCTGGTTCTTTGAAATTTTCCTCATAATTAAGCAAAGCAGACTAATAATTAATGACACTAGAATCCACACAAAAACGCGGTGTTAATGACTCCATTTGATCTCTCTTTTTTTTTCCCTTCTCAAACTTTTATAACGGATTACAATAAGATGGCAGGCAAACGGGCAACAAGCTGTGCCGCAACCCCCTTTTGAATGGCAAAACCAATTCTACTAAAGATGAAATTTTGTGACTTAGGGGTCGCAAAATTACTTTGCACAACCCGTTGAACCCTAGTCAAAAACTTCACAGCTGTCGAAGCTAGGAACCCAAATGTATCAAAAGCAAGTAGCCCACATCCCTATATTAAAAATATGGTTGTAAGAAAGTAGCCATAAACTTGTGATTTTCAGGTACAAATCACAAGTGATTTGTCGGTACAAACCACTTGTAATTTGCAGGTACAAATCGCAAGTAGTATTCTTACCTTTTCTTGCCCAGCATCGAAAACAAATAGTTGGAAACTTTATACTCGTCCGATGTCATTAGAGTGTCAACGACAGTCTTCTTATTAAGATAAGGAGAGAAGAGGTAGACAGATGGTCTAACATGTCGTCTCGCAGGACTCTTTAGAGATGCATCAGCTACGGCGCGATCATGATCCTGAAATAAAAAAACAAAATACTTCTTAATTAAATGAAAAAAATACAAAAGAAGGAAAATTAATTATGTTTTTGTTTATAATAATTAAGAGCAAGAGAATCAACCTCGTTGCAAATCTGATCAATGTTTTTGTCAAGCAATTCAAAGAAGTCATCAGTTTCATCAACAGCCTTTCCATCTTTATTTGACACGTTCTTGCCATCAACAACATTATGTTCTTTATCTTTGATATTGACATCTTGATAAGGATTTAAAAGGTACACTTTTGAGGGGTCATTTAAGCCCTTAATTGATCACTTTTGTATCCGTTACTACTTAATTTTGTTCTTTTTCACTTTTTAGGTCTCTTGAAGGCAAATTGCTGGAATGACACTTATTCGGACGAAAAGGCGCGAATATACGAAGAAAATGGCCAAAGTCAAGAATCGAGACACTCAAGCTGCTGGAACTGAAGGGGACGGCGTCACGGCTTAATAGCGATGCCGTCGCGACACACCTTGAGACGACTAAGAGAGCAAATTGCTATTTTACAAGTGACGGCATCAGGTTTAAAAGAGTAGGGCGTCACAACTCAGACGACCTAGATTTGGATCCCGACTGCGTCAGAGGTTGAAGCCGACGGCGTCACAAGCATAAGGTAACGCCATCATAGAGTTGGCGTGGCCAAGACGAAAATCTAATGGAGGCGACCCGACGCCGTCACAATTAAAGAGTGACGCCGTCGCATATTGTAACTCTATATATAGAATTCGGATTTTCAGTATTTTAGAGAGGTAGTTTTGTGGAGTAATACCTAAACCGAACATAGGCTGTCTTGGGCAGTATCTTAGGGTTCCATACCCTATTTTACAACAAGATAATTGATTTACTTCATTAATTCAATTATGTCTTCAATTGTTTGTGTATATGCTTGCATGTTTTCCATGTCCGGCTAATTTACTTGTGTGTTTGCTTAGATCTATGAAACCTATGTATTGAATATTGATTGGTTGTCTCTTATCTTAATTGTGGTTGACCTAGTATTGCTTTAGGTCATCCGTTGTGTTTTTAATGCTTGAGTAATCTTTGTGAACATTAGTTTATAATCACCTAGAGTTATTGTAGTCTAAACATCCAAAGATAGCCTTAGAGTTAGTTTATGAATCCTAGAGATTTCGTAGGCAATAACCTTAAGGTAGACTTAAAGAGTTAGGGAAAAACGCATACCCTACGACCTTAGAAGACACAACGCATTAAGAATAAGGACGTGACAATTCAACCATCAATAGGAGATAACTAGGGAGTTATAGCATTTAAGTAAACACATTTTTAATCATCATAAGAGCACACAACAATAGACATAGACTACACTCACCTTAGTTTAGATAATTAGATAATTAGATAAGTAGAGTAATCGGTAGAAATACTAACCCCCCACATCTAATACCTCGAGATTCTTACCTTTCCATTTTCTAAAAAAGATAAAAAAATAATCTTCCTCAACCCCAACCTTAGCGTAGTAATTTCTCACTAGCATTCCTATTCCCCTAGAGAACGATATCAATTCCCGAGGCTTACCCTAATACTACACTACAACGATTAGGTTCACTGCCTAGGGTGTTGAAAAACTTGCTCGACGAAAAGGAAGTTCCTTTGACCCCGAACGCGCGTTGTACGCGTATCACATCTTCATCCTTATTTTGTTCTCCCTCGCCATCATCCTCTTCACTATCTTCCTCGCCATCATCCTCCTCACTATCTTCCTCGCCATCACTCTCCTCACTGTCTCCTTTCTCATCTTCCTTTCCACCGTCCTTACTGACCTCTTCATTCTTATTTTCTTATTTCTCACCATCATCCTCATCCGCCATCACTCCCCTCACTGTCATGTTTCTCTTCTTCCTTTCCATCGTCCTTACTGGCCTCTTCATCATTATTTTCTTCTTGTTCACCATCATCCTCATCACTATCCTCCTCGCCATCACTCTCATCACTGTCTTCCTCAGTATCTTCCTCACTATCTTCTTTCTCTACTTCATCGCCATCATCCTCCTCACTACCTGCTTTTGCTTTCTCCTCCTTCCCAGATTTGATGTCTTCATCACTAGAACCTTCTTCATCACTAGAATCTTCTGCATCACCAGATTCTTCTTCGTCATCACTGGCTAGTGATCAAATTTTTGAGAATGATTCTTATGAATCGGACCAAGAATTTGAAATAGCTAAAGAAGGATTTGAGATACTTAGGAGTGTATTTGGGTTAGATCATACTAAAACACATGATGAACATTTAGGAGATCTAGATATAATGGAGAATGAGGTGGAAACTCCAAGCCCCTAAGCCCTACCATCACTTGAGGAACACACATCGCCTATAACTTACCCGGAAGAAGTAGAAGAGACTATAGGAACCCCGATTGATATAGAACCTTTGGACCAAACGCCACTAGAGAATGTAGGTTTAGATGCTTGTTGTCATGACCTCTCTCTTAGTCTTAGGGAAGTTCCTAATTTTGATGAACCGGAGCCTCAACCAAAAACCTTACCCAATTTTCCGTCTTTAGATGTGAATCTTGGAATTGAATTAGGCCCCAATCCACCCATCAAAATAAATAGTCCGGGTAGTTGCTTGATAAAGGTGGTAGACTCTAGGCCATGTAGAGTGGAAGCTAATATAGGAGTAACCCATGACCTTACATACTTATATCACCCATTCATGGTTGATAACAAGAAACATTATGGGTTTAAACCGGGTTTATTAGGTCAAGATGGATCCTTAACTAAGAATATTTTGAAGTTGATAGAAGATGATTCATTTTTAGGAGAGAGATTTGATTCACCCGCTACACCCATAAAATTAGGTAAGGTTAGAATGAATGGAGCACACCCCATTGAGCATATAAATCACCCATCACCCTCTCCTCACGTAGCAAATTTCCACCCTAAGGGTGTGTATCGCTACTATCACCCGCACTTAAGCTTAAGTGTAGAAAAAACTTCCCCTTTATCCGTTAAATAAGGGTAGAGTCAAGCTCGTGACTCGAACAAAAACAAGCGCTTCTTGGGAGGCAACCCATGCTTAATTGTTTGCTTGTTGTGTGTCGTATATCTTTTATTGATTGTTTATTCTCATGTTTGAATTTGTAAAAATGCTTTATTTTGTCTTTAACCTCGCCTTAATTACATAAAAAGGTATTTTACAAAAGGGATAAGTGTAGGGAAGATTACAGACGTTTTTAAAAGAACATGAACATGAGAATTACGATTATTGAAAACATATACATGTGTGTTTGTTAGAGTCAAATGCTTGTATAGAGTCATAATGGATGTTTTGCAGGAATTTTTCCAGATTCTAAAGATATAAATTTTCCAGAATTTATCCAGAAAATCGCAGACCAGTTTCTGTCAGGATAACCTGACGGCGTCAGGAGGAGCAGAAACAACTTATCTTACTTTCTCTCGTTTTCTGTGCTACTTATAAATTTTTGGAATTTTTCAGGTCTTAGTTTTCCAGAAAATCTGCAAACATCCGTTCCACAAGCATTATATCTTATTTCAGTCTGGAATTACATCTTGTTGTGATTTTTCTTTGTTCGGTTTGATGCTTTGGGTTGTCTGTTTTCTTAAAGTGTGCAGGTTTTATTTATCAAGAAGAAGATACATAAGATTTGGATGGAGCTTTTCACCCATACATTCTTTATGGAAAAGATTTAACCACTAATTTACACGGATCCTACCGAGCTAATCAGGGGAGTACTGGTTTCTTTCATTTTTAATTACCTTCCATTATCATAACTTTGATACTTTCGGGGAACATTGGGGACAATGTTCAGTTTAAGTGTAGGGAGGGAAAATAAAACGGGAAATTTGAAACTATGCTTATCCTTGACTATTTGCCTTGTCTAATCTCATTTGTGTAATAAACCATGAGAAATATCGGTTAGGGTAATTTTGGCACCAAATTTAAAATTTTTCATGACATGTAGGAGTGGGCAATTAGTCTTAATAAAGCGTCTCATGGATAGGAAGTTATATGACTAGCACAAAAACCCTTTACCAGTTAAATTCCACCCAAAATGTGAGGATTGCCCTTAGATTTGTAGGAATTAAAGTATTCCACTTTAATGCTTCGAGTGTGTACCGGTAGTATAATAGATTCTAGAACTTGTTTTGTGATGCATTCCGAGATCGCTAGTAAGACTACACTTGTGTAGTTAGGAATAACTAAATGACACGGATCCTACCGAGCTAATCAGGGGAGTACTAGTTTCTTTCGTTTTTAATTACATTCCATTATCATAACTTTGATACTTTCGGGGAACATTGGGGACAATGTTCAGTTTAAGTGTAGGGAGGGAAAATAAAACGGGAACTTTGAAACTATGCTTATCCTTGACTATTTGCCTTGTCTAATCTCATTTGTGTAATAAACCATGAGAAATATTGGTTAGGGTAATTTTGGCACCAAATTTAAAATTTTTCATGACATGTATGAGTGGGAAATTAGTCTTAATAAAGCGTCTCATGGATAGGAAGTTATATGACTAGCACAAAAACCCTTTACCAGTTAAATTCCACCCAAAATGTGAGGATTGCCCTTAGATTTGTAGGAATTAAAGCATTCCACTTTAATGCTTCGAGTGTGTACTGGTAGTATAATAGATTCTATAACTTGTTTTGTGATGCATTCCGAGATCGCTAGTAAGACTACACTTGTGTAGTTAGGAATAACTAAATGATAAGAGGCATTAGGATAACCCTTGTTTGATACCCGTATTATAATTACTTCTTCCACATCGGTTGAGTAATTCCCCACACCCTTGCGTTGTACTCATCTTTAGTATACGATACCCCTAGTTAACCCCTCAGAGCCTATCCTTTTCGCGGTTCTCGTGATGTTTCGGTTTTCCGGAATATCAATGAAGAGCATTGTTTACAATCCACCCCCAAATGTACACCCAAATCGCCTTAGCCTACCTTGTATGCACTCACTTTTAGTGCATTATTGTTATCATACTAAACCCTTAGTTCAATTATCTAGCTGCTTGTATAAGTTGCTAAGTCGAGTCATATCCTTTGTACACAGTTTTGGGACGATTGGGACTCATGGGAAAAGTTAAATTTTATGAAATGACGTGAAGGAACGTTAAATTCGAATTTCCTTTATTTGCGTAATAATGTGCTCCAAGTGTTTTGATCTTTTCAATTCGGGTCAAATTAGTGTTAGAGTAATAAAAACTCAAGTATAGGGATGTGCCTATAAATCCCTATTATTTTGATGTTATCGTAGAGGATGGTAGAGTAAAAGTGTATGAAAAAAAAAAAAAAAAAAAAAAAAAAAAAAAAAAAAAAAAAGAGTGATTCAAAAAAATAATAATAAAAAAAATATACGGGCTACCATCCTACATCTATCTTTAAATTTATGTTTGTTTATTTCAAAGTTATCTAGAGTTTAGAGTATCGAGTCTTGGCTTAGCAACGCCATTCTTCTCATGCTTGTAACATAAAGATTTTTGACTTGCCACCACTAAATCGCCTATCCCACCAAACCCTTTGTTTCCCTACCGTAAGCCTAACATTACAACCCTTTAAAAGACCTCTTGGATAGTTTTTCCTAGGTGCTTACGCCAAAGCGATGGAGGTTTGATCTAGTCTCAAGCCTATGGTAATCTATGTACTAGGACCGGTTAACGAGTGTTTATCTTCCATTTCCAACTTGATATATTTCATATACACCCGAGAGATGAGAGTATCCAAACACCACTTGTGAGGTGCTAGTATGTAATTTCCGTGCTTGTTATGACTTTTGCGGGGCTTATACGTGTTGTGAATTGTTCTAAACTAATGCTTCATGACCCCTAACTTATAAATTAATTGGCTAAAAGCACATTTGCTTGAGGACAAGCAAATACCAAGTGTAGGGATATTTGATAAGGATTTAAAAGGTACACTTTTGAGGGGTCATTTAAGCCCTTAATTGATCACTTTTGTATCCGTTACTACTTAATTTCGCTCCTTTTCACTTTTTAGGTCTCGTGAAGGCAAATTGCTGGAATGACACTTATTCGGACGAAAAGGCGCGAATATACGAAGAAAATGGCCAAAGTCAAGAATCGAGACACTCAAGCTGCTGGAACTGAAGGGGACGGCGTCACGGCTTAATAGCGACGCTATCGCGACACACCTTGAGACGACTCAAAGAGCAAATTGCTATTTTACAAGTGACGACATCAGGTTTAAAAGAGTAGGGCGTCGCAACTCAAACGGCCTAGATTTGGATCCCGACGGCGTCAGAGGTTGATGCCGACGGCGTCACAAGCATAAGGTGTCGCCATTACAGAGTTGGCGTGGCCAAGACGAAAACCTAATGGCGGCGACCCGACGCCGTCACAATTAAAGAGTGACGCAGTCGCATATTATAACTCTATATATAGAATTCGGATTTTCAGTATTTTAGAGAGGTAGTTTTGTGGAGTAAAACCTAAACCGAACATAGGCTGTCTTGGGCAGTATCTTAGGGTTCCATACCCTATTTTACAACAAGATAAGTTATTTACTTCATTAATTCAATTATGTCTTCAATTGTTTGTGTGTATGCTTGCATGTTTTCCATGTTCGGCTAATTTACTTGTGTGTTTACTTAGATCTATGAAACCTAGGTATTGAATATTGATTGGTTGTCTCTTATCTTAATTGTGATTGACCTAGTATTGCTTTAGGTCATCCGTTGTGTTTTTAATGCTTGAGTAATCTTTGTGAACATTATTTTATAATCACCTAGAGTTATTGTAGTCTAAACATCCAAAGATAACCTTAGAGTTAGTTTATGAATCCAAGAGATTTCGTAGGCAATAACCTTAAGGTAGACTTAAAGAGTTAGGGAAAAACGCATACCCTAAGACCTTAGAAGACACAACGTGTTAAGAATAAGGACGTGACAATTCAACCATCAATAAGAGATAACTAGGGAGTAATAGCATCTAAGTAAACACATTTTTAATCATCATAAGAGCACACAACAATAGACATAGACTACACTCACCTTAGTTTAGATAATTAGATAATTAGATAAGTAGAGTAATCGGTAGAAATACCAACCCCCCAAATCCAATACCCCGAGATTTGTACCTTTCCATTTTCTAAAAAACATAAAAAAAATAAAAAATAATCTTCCTCAACCCCAACTTTAGCGTAGTAATTTCTCACTAGCATTCCTATTCCCCTAGAGAACGATATCAATTCCCGAGGCTTACCCTAATACTACACTACAACGATTAGGTTCACTGCCTAGGGTGTTGAAAACCTTGCTCGACGAAAAGGAAGTTCCTTTGACCCCGAACGCGCGTTGTACGCGTATCACATCTTCATCCTTATTTTGTTCTCCCTCGCCATCATCCTCTTCACTATCTTCCTCGCCATCATCCTCCTCACTATCTTCCTCGCCATCACTCTCCTCACTGTCTCCTTTCTCATCTTCCTTTCCACCGTCCTTACTGACCTCTTCATTCTTATTTTCTTATTTCTCACCATCATCCTCATCCGCCATCACTCCCCTCACTGTCATGTTTCTCTTCTTCCTTTCCATCGTCCTTACTGGCCTCTTCATCATTATTTTCTTCTTGCTCACCATCATCCTCATCACTATCCTCCTCGCCATCACTCTCATCACTGTCTTCCTCAGTATCTTCCTCACTATCTTCTTTCTCTTCTTAATCGCCATCATCCTCCTCACTACCTGCTTTTTCTTTTTCCTCCTTCCCAAATTTGATGTCTTCATCACCAGAACCTTCTTCGTCACTAGAATCTTCTGTATCACCAGATTCTTCTTCGTCATCACTGGCATCATCCTCAGATCCATCATCGCCTTCCTGATCAACCTCATCATTTAGATTTTTTACATTCTTGAAGAGTTGATCATACTTCTCAAAGTAATCAGGCAGTTTGGCATCACCAGGGAACAATTTTTTAAATTGTTTTAGGATCTCTTCTAAATCTTCCATCTCATCAGAAATGATGGAAAACTTCACTTCAAGCTTCTTACAAAATCCCTACAAAACAGTTAACAAAAAAAGTATATGTTAATTAACTAAAAGCTCATAAATTACTACAATCAAAGGTATATAATCACATGTGATCCTATATTACCTATTGGGTGGTCGGTGCTGGTGGATAAGACAATCTAGTAAAATCATGTACTTCATCAGTTTCAAAAAAACCCTCTGTTACCCCAGCCTCCTCTGCATTCCACTCTCCGTGTAGTCCAAAGTCGCCAAAAACACCTTGTTCAATCTCAAGATCCATTATATTCTTCAGGAGAGTAGAATTACAGTCTTTAATTGCTGGACGTGAACGAATGTATGGCATGGGTTCAAACTTGGTTGAATCCAAGTACAAAAGCTAGTTATAAAAACATACAAAAGATATATTAACACATCAACTTTAAAGAAAAGTTTAAGAATATGTACTGTATTAGGCTAAAATGGCAAATCACAAGTGATTTGACACTGCAAATGCAAATCACAGGTGATTTAAATCACTTGTGATTTACAGTGGAAAATCATAAGTGATTTAAATCACTTGTGATTTTCCATTAAATCACAAGTGATTTACAGTGGCTTACAGTGTAGACATAAGCTTGAAATATAAAAAAATGAAAAGAAAACTTACAACAAGGAAAAACACCGTGCCATTGTAGTAGAGACCAGGACCCCCCCCCCCTCTGGGAGTTTACTCTTATACAGACAGTTGCAAGTGTAGCCACACCAATCAAGGCAGTCAATCGGAGTGTCATCTCGAATACGTTTCAAGACATCAAATGAAAGATCCCCATTCGTTGTCTCATTCTTACCAAGTGTGTTGGTGACAAGCGTAAGAAAATTCAGCTTGAATATTAAATCAACACGGGTTCCAGTTGTAATCTTATCAGCAATATGAGACGCCCAAGTTCTTCCCATTTTCACGTCAAACTGCTTAAGCCACTCTTGTGTCACTGGATCTTCAGGCCAATTAGGTTTCTCATCTAGTGACAGAAGTGATCTTCCACCATTAGGAAGTCCAAACATATCATGAACTTTGTCAGCATTCACATTAATAGATCCTTGATTTAAACACATACAAAATTCCTTACTATCAAACAATTTAATAGCCAAACGACCCAATCTCCATGGAATTTCTTCCATATTAATTCCATGTAACGATCTAAAACCGATATTATCCAAAAACAACTTCATATTCACTTTGGCGCCACGAATTGCTTTAAAAAGCGAAACAGGAACAACCCTTGAACGTATATTAGGATATTCACTATTAATAAACTCCTTCTTATTTTTCGCCTTACTTGGACCCTTTTGTTTCAGCCTTCTTTTACCTTTCTAAAAACTAGATTCGGAACCAGGCTCATCTTCCTTCTTCACAAGTTTTAGAGTTTCCCCCTCTAAAACATTCTTACCCTTATCCTACTTGTTAGCAACGACTTTCATTTTCTTAACACTATCTATTTTTCCTCTTCCGCTGCAAAAGAATCTGAAGTCTTTCTTTTTCTAGACTTATCCTTCACAGAAGGTTCCGCCTCTAGTTGCTGCTTCGACTCAGAATTGGACTTAGACTTACCAGAAGGATGTGCCTCTACTTGCGACTTCGCCGCCTGCTTATGTTTATAATGAGTAAGTGGCGGATGCACATTACTTTCGAGTTCTTTTTCTTCTTTTTCAACATTACACCTAGGCACCTGAGAAGGCTTTGCCTTTGCATCAAGATTCGCTTGAGAAGGCTTTGCCTTTGCATCAGGCTTCGCTTGAGAAGGCTTCTCCTTTGCATCAGGCTTCGACTTTGGATCAGGAATCGCCTTTGGTTCAGGATTCGCCTTTGGCTCAGGATTTGCCTTTGGTTCAGGATTTGACTTTAGTTCAGGCTTTGACTTTGGCTCAGATTTTGACTTTGGCTTAGGCTTTGGCTTTGGCTTAGGATTCTATTTTGGGTCAATATGTTTCTTAGACCTCTTAGAACTAGAACCCACATTTGATTCTGACTCAAATATGTCACCTTCTTTTTCAACATTAGTTTTTTTCCTTTTAGAAGGAACATCTTTAGAAGGAGAGTCACGGGAGGCCATAGTCTTAGTTAATCTAGATGTTTTGGGTACTTCATGGGAAGGTGTAGGATCGTAATATTTATTGTGTTGATGATTCGGGTGGTCTTGGATGATCAAAATACATGTTAGCCATTAGAGAGAGAAAGTTAGAGAGTTGGGTGTTTTCTTGGTAGAGAGTTACTTCACAAAAGTATGGAATATTAGATTGAAAGCACCACCCCTTCCATGGATGGAAGGGGTATTTATAGTTACATGAAATACGACCTCCTATCGGCCTGTGGATCAGGGATACAGTGGGTAAAGACCCGTCCTTCCTCCACGGTGTTGCACTAAACTATTTTAAGCTACTGACTAACTAATTAACTACATAATAACGTAAATAACGACAAGTCTACGAGCTAACTTATGCTAGATAATATTTGGGGTGACCGACTCTTCACTATGGAATTTTCTAATTCCTAACAATCTCCCCCTAAGGGAGGTCACCCCATGTTTTACATTTTGAATCCTAGCATTCTTTTCTTGACTTCGTTCTTGAGCTCGTAGACTTTAATTCTTCAACATCTGCATCTTTGTGCTTTAGCAGTGATTCTTCAAAGTCCGATTACATTGTACTTTCAGTGGAGGTCTTTGAACTGATCCACATCATTGATGATCTTTGAGCTTTCATTGAGATCATCAGCCACAGCAAATCTCTCTGGATCATCCATAGTTGTGTTGCCTTCATGTGATGTTGTGACTTTTGGACCGACATGCTCACACTTTTGAATCATGACATCTTTCCATCAGAGTAGCGGAAGCCTTACTGGTTCATGATATTTGCAGCAGCGTAGCAGAACATAGTATAAAAATATCATAACCAGGTTATGTAGATATGCACCAGTCATGATTTCTTCAATTAAGTGTGGATGCTGTGAGCATGCGGCTTTGGATTGACTCCTCAATTCTGATCAGCTGCAACCGTCCAAATGTACCTGCAAACAACAGTTAGCAATAAAACACACGAAAGTGTCTTTGATCACCTTCGTTGAATTGAGGTACACGGCCCACGGTTCCCCGTTGATCAGTATAAATAATGCCTGTGATCAGGTAAGATTCCTAAGAATCTCCTTGACAGGGTTTCGCAGCTGTTCTAGCTGTTCTCAAACCGGAACGTCTCAAAGAAGACAACACGGAGTGAGTGAACCAGCGAATTGAGATTCACTGATTGATGAAAAATGATTTGAAAAACAATCGCGTATTGCTTAGAAGAAAGAGTTTTGCAATACGACGAAGGTTTTATGAGAAAGATCAATTTTCAATCAAAATACTTTTTGTATTTGAAAATGAGTACACATTCGACGTGCTAGCGAAAAGAAGAGATTCGCACATCGAACGGTTTTTCTAAAAGTATTTTTCAATCAGATATACTTTTTGAATTTGAAATGAATACACATTCGACGTGCTAGAGAAAAGAAGGTTTGCACATCGAACGGTTTTTCCAAAAGTATTCGTCAATTCCATTCCTGTACCAAGGTTGATTCAAGAATGAATCTCCCCGTCGTTTCTATCCAGTTGTCACAAGCTTGATCTTTTGCAAGATTTCACGTGTCACCCACCAAGAGCTTGTTAGATGTTGGCTCTAGAAGGATTTCCATCTTCATTGTGAATATGTTTACACATCACTCAGATGTTCTGGCAATACCACAAGGATAATGCGTAGGACTCAAGATATAATCTCTCTTTCCACATTGTGTGAAACAGAGAGTCTTCATTGAAAGTGTCCTAATGAGATTTATTGATGATCTCGTGGCTCTAGACTCAATTTTGTGCATATTTGGATCCTGTTCCGGAGACTAGGGAGAGGGTCTCCTTCTTCAATATCAACAATCTCTAAGAGAAAGTCGATAGATAATTACGGTTCCCCGTGAGAAATGAAACAAGCCCTTTTAAGAGGAACTTGAGTAGCTTGGGAAGTTTAGTGCAGTGTGTCACTGGGTCCATGACGTCTTGTCTTCAATACCAGTGTTACCTTAGTAACACCAGTAGCATATGTATTGAACCCGGTTACTGCCCTAAGGTTGAATTATTGGAGGGCTATTTCTTTTCACCCTTTTCATATTCATTTCTTTTTCATTCTTCAACCCCTTCAGTGCTTACCAAGACTTCATAACTAGAACCTTGTTGGGTTTATTCCAGTACTAGCTCTGTCTCAGTCCGCACTCTTCCCATATCTCACTTTTCTCCTTTTTTTTCAATATACCTAAGGACTCTACACTATCTAGTGGATTGTCCCTGGGTAGATCCCTCCGGTTCTGGCGGATCGTGGGAACAAATACCTAACCTAACCATCCTTATAACACCATGCATAAAGTAAATTTGGTCGGTCTTTTGGTATTGTTCATTCCTTCTCGAAACCAATTGAAAAATCATTTGGAAAACCAATCAAGGTACTTGTGATACGAGATCAAAGCATTTTGTACCTTAATAGTTTTGATCATTTAGAAAATGCTCCCCCTCAACATGTGCATATGATTTAGAAATTGTTTAGCACAAGGAGGCAAGAGGACTTTGAAATATTTTCTTTGATCACAATTTTCATACGAAAAAGCCATTTGATTTTCATGGTAAAATTCTCCCCCTCAATATGTGCATAGGATATTTAAAAACATTTATCACATAGAGGCAAGAGTTCTTTTGAAGCACAACCACGAACACAAAGGCCATTAAGAAAACCATTTTATAACTCAATCAAGGTACTTTATAAATAACTTTAAAAATTTCAATTTGTACCTCGATAGTTATGTTCCTCCTCAAAATGTGCTTCGAGATTCGAAAGCGTTTAGCACATATGAGAGACCAGCCTGCACAATTAAATCAAAACGATCAACTTTTATCAAATTTCATTATTAAATCACAAATTCTCCCCCGATCAAAAATATCAAACCCTTTGAGATTTTGGATCCCAAGTGATTTAATAAGGTTTATAAAACATGGGAGAAAATTTGCCTGATTTAAAAACTCATCTAGTTTTTGGATAAATGCTCCCCCTCAACATGTGCATTATGTATATTGAAATCGTTTGGCACATGGAGGCAGGAGTGCCTTTGAAGGACTAAAACCAGTTCCAATTAAACAAATTTGAGATTTAAATCACGATCTCTCACCCGATCAAAGATTTCAAACCATTTGAGATTAGTGATCCCAAAAGATTTAAATAATTTAGAAAAGTTTGGGGAAAGACGTGGCAAGATTTTAACTTTGAAAAATGACAGATAAGGACCAATATAAGACATTAAAGATTGTTAGTGTCAGGTATGATAGTTTTTAAGAGATCTTTTAAGTAAAACAAAACAATTTTACAATCAAACAAGAACAGAAAAAATTTCATTTTGAAAGACCTTGATTCTAAAGAAAAAATCATACCATGACATAACATTAAATATTTAGATCACCACATTTTAACGTACAAACCGGAACTTTTATGAAGAAATATTGTTTGAAAATATTTTAAATTAAATCACTCTCCCCCTCAATCCATGACAGAAGTCAATAATTGAGTGACTTAGGTTTTGATAAAAAGAAGTCCGGTGATTTTCAAAATTAAGTTCAATTTATTTTCAAAAACAATATTTTTCCATTTTCAAAACAATTTTAATCAAAGTTTTTAGAAAATTGTTTAAAAATGGTATCCTGCACAAAGATACGTTAGGTGGTTGAGCTGCTTTTGTTGATGTTGCTGCTGTAGGGCTTGGAAGAAAAACCGTCTGCTAATGCAGTGAGACTTCTTCTTACGTTGCATTTTGAATGCCAACTGAGGTCAAATTAAGCTCCGTTTCTTCAATCACTTTGAAGAAAACCAGCTGCTGATGCAGTGAGACCTCTTTCGTTGCATTTATGCCAACTCTCCATAGAAGTCCAATTAAGCTCCGTTTCTTCATTTATCAACCCAAGAAATAGTTACCCTTTCCTTTCGGCATCCAATCATCATCATTAGTGGGATCCGGATCGGGAACATTCTTATATCCATGATATCTGCATACGTTAGTGAACACACACACATATATATGGTGGTCGACATCACCCATAACAGCAATCGACTAATTAAAGTCAATTCAACATAGCAATCAGATCATATATAGCATGAGAATTATGTGTTCATCAAACTTTAATCATCTAAACCTAACAATCATATCCTAGAAACCTAGTCCTTCAACATAGGCAATTATATTTTTTCAGATAAACACGTAGGATAATTAAGAAAGTCCGTTAGATGATGTAAATTTGAAAAATATTCTTCCCCTCAATCAATGATTCTTTTTCTTGAAAAGTTTTAAAAGTGCTGAAGTCATCGATTGAGTTTTTGCGAATTAATACGAAAACTCTGATTCTGATTGATTTTTCAAGCAACTCATTTACCACCATTTTTGGAAAACAACAAATATTTTTCTGGAGAATTTTAGACGGAAAAACATTTGTGTAGGAACAGCAGTCCTTCGACATACTTTCCTCAAATAGTTTTAGGATAAGTGCACGAAATATTTTTGAAAATTTGTATAGCGCAGCACTTTCCTTTCTTTGAAAAACGGGTTGCTATCGGAAATAATAGCAAGCCATGGTTTAAGCGCGGGTTACAGTCTGAAGTAACAGTAAGCCATTATATGAAGCCCGAGTTACAGTCTGAAATAACTGTAAGCCATAGATTTGACATGTTTTGGAAAAAGAATATTTACACCTCCTGCTCGAACTTCATCTATGGTCCCGTGCCATTATTGAATGACATTTCTAAGACCGTAGATGTTATCGATACCAGAAGACATGTCTTGAGAAAGCATATTTTTGGTATTTTTCAATTTTCTGATTTTTATGGGTTTTTGTAGGGTTTTATATTTTTCTATTTTCTTTTTGTTGGTTTTCTATTTTTGTATTTTGTTTTTAAAAGAATATGTACAAAGATAGAGTAGATGATATAATTTAAGAAGATGATGATACGAGTACCGAGATAAGGAAGCAGCCCCGTTGAAGAAGATAGAAATCATCATCTCTCAAACGTCCACCACCAAAGCTTTCGAGGCTCCATAATAGAAGATAGAACATGAGCCTTTGAGAAAGAGAGACTTTGGCAGCTTCCCCCCAAACCGAAAATCCTTTAGCTGAGCAGATTCAAAACTTTCTTTCAAGCTTCCATTAGCCAGGTGCACAAAGACGCACACCATTATCATCGATCATGCTGCTCTATTTAAGAATAATCACCGTGATTCTTCGTTCGAGGTTATATCATCCAATAGAACAACAACAACGTATCATCCCACACATAAAATAATCATCTCAAATTTCTTTTCAACTGACGTCCGAAGCGATCCATTCCAAAAGGTGTCAAGAGAACAATTCCCCCAAGTAGTTGAATTGATGGAGTCAGTTTCTTTGTATAATGCTCAAGAACACTCCCGAACACACATCATGAGGGGAATGAAAACACCTTCCCATGTTAACATTTTTTTCCCGGATGATCATGTATGAAGCTCAAGAACCCGAAGTACACCAATAACCAAGAGCTCTCCCGAATACACATCATGAGGGGAATGAAAACACCTCCCCATGTTCACATTTTTCTTCCCTGATGATCGTGTATGAAGCTCAAGTGTCCAAAGTATACCAATACCCAAGGAAGGAATAACTGATAACATTGAAGAGGCAGGCCAAGTCACTGATTATCTCTGCGGATGACAATCTCTGCGGATGTCAACTCCGGAATAAGTGATTATATCTCTGAATCACTGATTAAGCACTCAAGTGAAACAGCTGAGCATCCCCAATGTACACAATTTCTCTCCCCTGATCATTGCGATACCATCGAAATCACCACACACTAGTGTACCTCTTTTATCTTCAGAAACTTTCTCTAACATCACTCCCCCCATGTAGTTGAAATACTAACACTAAACGCCTTGATGAGTAAAGACTTGAGTTTCTCTGCGGTCATGACATTTGTTTTCCCGGGATATCTTCAATCACTTAGAAGAATTAAGTTCATCAAGTTTACTCGTCATGAGTCAAACCTTGAGTTTCTCTGCGGTAATAACATTTGTCTTCCCGGGGTATCTTCAATTACTTAGAAGTATTAAGTTCATCAAGTTTACTCGCGTTTAGGTGCTTGTCTCCTTACGCCTTGATGGTTTTTGACACTTCAGAATCAGCAACTCTTTGTAAGTCCGTATACTAGAAATATTTTGAGAAGAACATCATTAGCTCAGATGTATCTGTGAGAATCAACTTGCTAAAGAATAACTTGAGCAAGTCTAATTAGGGATTAAATTTGGCATTTCAATCTCCCCCAATTAGTGCTCTCCCCTAAATTGACAATCTGTTTGATAAATGCCCAGAATAAGAAGAAGTCTTTTGATAATCACATGCAACTCGTCTTTAGTCTTCTAACATGTAGCAGAAAATGTAGAACAGACTGTAGACTCGACCTTCTTCAAGATTGTCCAGTTGGGGAATAAATAGTTAACATCTTCATCACACCAAAAAGCATCCCAATTAACTTATATCTTGCAAATCCCCTTAACTAAAATCCCTCCCAATCAAACAAGAACAGACAGATGTTCATCAAGGAAATTAGCAATCAGCCCGCAACGAACACACGAAATGGTAATACCAAGCAAACAAGAACAGAAGGTTGTTCGGAATCATCATGTTGATGTGCACGTGAAGCATTAACCGGAAGCACTTGTATTTAAACTCATCAGCCCGTGTGAAGATGTCAACCAACGACTCTCAGAAGAAACTACATGTGAAGATGATCCGATAAGAAGAAGCTCGGTTCTTACATGAGTTAGGAGCCGTTTGACCATATATTCTCAAATATCAATCAACCATGCAAAAAATTCACACTTCTTCTCCCCCTCAAGAATTGCATACGAAGATGCCATTCTTGATTAAACAAGTGAAAATCATCCGAATGTTCTATTCACACTTCTCTCCCGCAAAATAAGCACATGATGTCGCCATCTTCATTATAATCGAGCAAGTGGAATGAAAAAACAATCGGTGGTAGCCCGGTTCACTTGATGACTGAAGCGCATGGAAAAAGTATGAAGCATGTGGATGAGAATGGTCATAATAAGAAGATTTCTCTTCTTCCGAAGATAATGCGCACTGAAGCGTACACATTTCTTTTCTTTAGAGTACGAGGCTTGAACTGATGTGTTCATACGTCATAAGAAGATTTCTCTTCTTCAGAAGATAATGCGCACTGAAAAGTACACATTTCTTTTCTTTAGAGTTCGAGGCATGAACTGAAGTGTTCATACGTCATTATCTCTCTCTTTTCTGCTCTCTTAGCAAAACATGTAATCATCCACATTATCATTCTGTAGGCTCTTTGTCGTGACAGCTGATGGAGAAAACCCAATATAATGAATTTGACTCTAAATTAAACTACCCCGAACTCGTGACTTAAACTTGCACATTTGAAACAAAGAGCGGTGCCGATTTCCATTAGCATCTCTAAGTACTCTCTATGTACTCTATACTCTTCAACCAACCAACCATCAAGTATAAGACGTACATTACCTCTTGAAAATCCACAATTGAATGTGACACTGAGCACTACAACGTAACTCCTTAAAGTGATAGTTATTTTGTGGTGGTATGAGCCCAATTCCCCCAAGTGGTAAAAGAAAAGGTAAAAGACACCCAACAATAACTAGATTTCCAAGTCTTCGTTTTTGATAATAAAGCTCGAACAAGGATCTCGAAGAATCTTCATCCATCCATCCCCGATACCTTCAGATACTAAGTACACTCGCCCGTGATATTTCACTTCAATCTCAAATAAATAATACTGAATTAACGCCGTTGTCACATCTTCTGAACTGCTCAAATCTAGCCTTCTTAGATATTTAAATGAACTTTGATAATGGTTTTCATCCCGACCATGGTTAAAAGCACATAACCCCGTAAAACCATGTAATAACCAAACTGCCATGAAGACAATCCAAACACTCACCCAATTCATGAAGTACACCCTTTTATCCCTTCTTCGAAACAGAACCCATAACACCAGCATCAGAAGACCCCGAGATACGCTTTCCTTTCTCCAAGATGGTTCCATCATCACGGGATTTTACAATTCTATAGTTTAAACCGAGAAATAGTTTCTTTCGCGGGATTTTACAAAACCAAGAATAAACCGTAAGATAGATCCGGAAATGCACTTTACTATTACCAGGATGTTTCCATTGTCACGGGATTTTACAAGTCTATGATTTAAACCGAGAAATAGGTTCTTTAGCGGGATTTTACAAAATCAAGACAAAACCGTAAATAATGTCAGCTTGAATGTGTTATGACGACTTTGGTTTCAGTGAATATCTGTTTTAGGGGAACATGCAGCGGTTCATCAAATATTCTTACTCAAACATCAACAAGATCATCAACCATCCAATTAACACTTTGGAAAACACATCTTCCACATAATCTGATGGCTATTGCTGTGACTACTTGATGAAGTAAATCCGATATGCCAAACTTGATCATGAAGTAGAATTCCCCAGATTTGTTACTTAAGCTTGTACTAATCCTTGTGAAGAAGAAACGGTGTACCCAATGTACAAAACCTCTTGACATATCCTCAATACGCGAGACACCGAAGTGATAGCTACGTTGTGGTCTAAGCGAGAAAGAATCACACCCGTAACTAAATAGCCAAGTCTTTATCACCCTCTATAAACGCCCAAACAAGTCATCTTCGCGGAAGGGTAGAAAGAAAGAAGACAAAATAAGTAAACGCGTCCAGAAAGTCTCACTGCAAATCCAAGTAAGAAATATCGTACAAAACCCTGTAGTCAACTTTGTTCCACCATCAATTCAGGCCGTATCACAATATTCTCTGTGAAAATGTGTAAACCAATACCGAACCACATCACAACAAGTCTCATTATCATACCCAATCTCATCATCAACTTTGAACCTGAATCAATAAAATCATGACCCATGTCCAATTATGCTCAAATATGAATCTAAAAATTAGCTCAAGCCTCGTTAATAGAACACAGTCCAAATACTTTCTACAAAATAATACTCGATTCGTCAAGTCCATGAAATGTACAATTTCTCGAAGAGGCATTCATGATTTATCATGTTAATCAAAATTTGACCTTCATCCAATTGTTCGTATCACATAAAATCAAGGAGACGTAAAACAGTGTTTTTTTTTTTTTTTTTTTTTTTTTTTTTAAAAAAAAAAAAAACTGAAAGTGTATGCCTCATCTCCTAAAGTCTAAGGCCCATTTCATTAGTTGATACAACCAAATCCAACACCACATGGTTCACTATTAGATCATCACGGCCCATAGTATTCTCTGAATCCAAAATCCTTAAGCTCATATACAATAAGCATACCATTCGGCCCATGTGTCTTTACCCGGTCCGTCAACTCATGCCCTAATACTACAGGTTATAAAACACATCACACATATTAACCCTAGAAATCTCAAACATCCGCCTCTCTCTTAAAAAAAACTCAAACCACAAGTCTGCTCTTACAAAAATCCCTCCAAACCCTAATAAATCTCACAATCAAACCCTATAATCCAAGGAAAATCCGCCCCCATCAATACAGATAACGCCCTTCTCCAAAACTTCACTCAACCTAAACCTAATCTCATTAACAAGCGCCACCATTTGGTCAAACAATATGCTTCGAACATCATAATGACCTCGCCACAGGGTTGGCTTGAGGCATGGTTCGTCTAAGCCACAGGGATGGTTAGATGCGAGTCTCCAAGGTAGGTTCTTCATCTCGTTCGGATGTCTTAAATTAACATATAACCGAATAATGAACAAGGTTTGAAACCCTAGATGTTTTGAACTTTCTTCAATCATATTCGAATATTTTAAACAATTATAGATCGATGATGATGAGCTTTCGTGTTAAAGACTCTTGGCAGTCTTGATATATCATTTAAGTGCCACGAAATTATTATGAGATCTTTATTCGTTTTCAGTTCTTTTTTAGTCGATTAGATGTGGTAGGAGATAGTGAATGAGTATGATTGGGATTGGTTGATGGAGTTGAATTTCTGATGTTATTGCCTTGTTGCAACACGTTTTTTCTTTCATTCATTATAAGAAGTGGACTGATGATGTGATAAACTGAGGTTCTTGTGTCTTGTTGAAGTTTGGAATTTTTGGTATTTGTTGTTGGTCTTGGAGGTCGTGGTCTCGCTGATAGGTAAATGGTATTGTGGTCTTGGTCTTTTGATGTCATTTCTTCATCTACTCTTTTCAGTCCAGGTCGCTATGTAACACTTGACAAGTAAGTCGCCATTGACCTTTTAAACACCAAGTCGCTAGCATACTAACCAAGTCGCTAGCATACTAACCAAGTCGCTAGCATAACTGTTAAACAAGTCGCTATATAGTTTTTTCAGTACATAACTCGCTAACTTGTTCAATAACAAGTCGCTACCGGTTTTAAGAGTCAAGTTGCTAGCAGTTTTTCAAAGCAAGTCGCTAGTTAGCTTTTGACATAACTCGTTGTTGACTTCAAAAAGTCAACTATATCCAAGTCGCTACAGAGAACCAGTGAATCTGGACATGATACATTGACAAGTCGCTAGCAAGAAACAAATGACCAACTCGCTAGCATGAATATCAAAAAGTTTTCCGACCATCTTCAAGTTTACCCAGAAAAACTGCACAAAGGAAACATCCTTTTTTTTTTACCCATTTGACTCATAGACCACAAAAGCAGATGGATTGACCAATTGTTAATACATGTATTGGTACAAACGCAGTCACAAAAGACTGAATAATAAACGTATTGGACAAGGACATGATACAAAAACATATATTAGCTCCAATAAACCACTTGACTGTTTAAAATCTGATATTACCAAAAAAAATACACATGACAAGTTTAAAATCTGATAATACCAAAGATGACCAACGAAATGTCTTCTAAAAACCAACAGGACACACAAAGCTGTTTTAGCAATAAAAACAGAAACACTTTATTTTCCGACCATAAAAGCATGTAAACAACAGTTTTTAACAAGGTACAAAAGACCACAAAAATCAACACAACACAACAACCTTGGCTCTGGTACCAATTGTAGGATCGTAATATTTATTGTGTTGATGATTCGGGTGGTCTTGGATGATCAAAATACATGTTAGCCATTAGAGAGAGAAAGTTAGAGAGTTGGGTGTTTTCTTGGTAGAGAGTTACTTCACAAAAGTATGGAATATTAGATTGAAAGCACCACCCCTTCCATGGATGGAAGGGGTATTTATAGTTACATGAAATACGACCTCCTATCGGCCTGTGGATCAGGGATACAGTGGGTAAAGACCCGTCCTTCCTCCACGGTGTTGCACTAAACTATTTTAAGCTACTGACTAACTAATTAACTACATAATAACGTAAATAACGACAAGTCTACGAGCTAACTTATGCTAGATAATATTTGGGGTGACCGACTCTTCACTATGGAATTTTCTAATTCCTAACAGAAGGACTGTCAGCGACCTCACTTACTTCACTGATGCGAGATAAGGATGGGTTGGCATTTTTTTTAGTTGCTAATTTGTCAACAGTTTGTGAAGATGGTTTAGGATCTGTGACACATGCATAAAACAATTGAAAGTTTTGTAAGAAAATGTAAACTACTTGTAATTAAAAGTAAAATCACATGTTTAAGTATTTGTAATTCACTTTTGATTTGCACAAATCACAAGTGATTTTCCCAAATAAGAAGTGATCATGTAATGTAGGCTAATCAACTCCCCACTTATGAGTTTGGCTACAATGAGTATGTTTGTCCGAAAAATAAGGTCAAAACAAAAAATTGCATTCACCTTGATAGATAAGAAAGTAAAGATGATAAGTGAATATAAATACCTTTGGGAACATCAGTAGTTTTGTGTGAAGCTTTGTCCTTCAAAAAAGCCGATGTTTTCAAAAGCGTGTCAATTCCAGCATCATCGTCTACAAAGTCATCAACATCAAAGGTTAAAATGCAAAGAACCAAAAAACTAAGCATATAACACATTAATAATGATAATTGGACGAAATTCAAACGAATATGGACATGTTGTTGTCATAATATCTTATGAGCTAAAACACTAACTGCGTGGACATATCAACACCGATTTACATGACAAAATAATATGGACATGTTTCTAACAACATCATTGTGCAGATTGAGTCGAACCAACCTATACTAAATACAATATCATAACACTACTTAAGTACTTAAATTGTCTAATACTTGCGTGTATCTTTCTAGCCCACCAATAAGACATAAACATTGATACAAATAAATAACTCTTTGGCTATGATGTGAATTGTGCAATGTGTGAAAGATCTGCCGGTTTATACTTTTAAGAGGCACTCGTTATGTTCATCTATTTAAGTACTTTTTAGTAAAAAAATTCATAAACCATTGTTCATTTTATTTATCTCTTAATGCTTAACGCTTGCCTAAGTTGGGCCCCTATTGATTTGTTTCAATGCTTATAATATAAGGAGTATTTGCTAATCTAGCTAGGGGCTTATTGACTTAATGAAACTTAAAACTAGAGGTGGCAATTTGTGCCCAAAATCAAAAAAATGGGCTAAATGGGCAAACTTTTAAAAGATGTGGGCACATTTGGACCCCTCCTTTTTTTGAAATGGGCATGTATTGCCCATTTAGAAGTTAAATGGGCATAACGGGCACATGTTTTTCTCGAACATTATATTGTTTTTAAAAAAAAAACTTATATTTAATTTTTTAAATATAAATGAGGTGTTAAGTTCGAGAAATTTATATCGTCGTTTTGGGTATTTTTAAAAGCGATTCGTATAACATGAGCCCGTTTGACCCGTGCCCGTTTAGATTGCGCCCGTTTGGCCCATAGCCCGTTTGACCCGTAGCCCGTGCCCGCCCGGCCCGCCCGTTTTACCACCTCTACTTAAAACGTTGATAGTCTCAGTTTTTTAAATGAGCAAGAAAAATTAATCCAAACATCCATTAGTCGAAAGCTAACAGAAGTACTAGTTGACAAAACATCAAACACCTTTTGTGCATACCATAAAAAATGTCAGGGGGTATTTGTCGAGATTATATAATTTCGACTTATACCCATATTTCATAAGCTCATACTTTCTCGTTTATTTTATGGATTATGAGCTTATTATGATTGATATATGAAACATAAGCTGAAAAATAAGGAGTTACCAAAATAAGCACACAATTAGCACTTAATAATAACCAGAAAAAACCACAAAAATAAGCACATAATAAGCCAATTAACCAGCTAAAATACCAATTTCAATTAAAATTGCTGATCAAACATCATTTTTCACAGTACAAAATCAAAATGAAAACCCACGACTTCACAAACCATAAACCCTAACAACAACAATAATCAAACACTTTGAGTCTTCTATCCCCTAATCCTTCTAGCAAGCTGAAATAATTAAAAAAATACATAAATATTGAATTAGAATTTACCAGAAGTGTTAGAATCGGTCGGTAGTTTTTTTCGATTAGGCATGATTTCGCTATGAAGAATCCACGTTTTGATTTTGGGGGAAACGTAATGAAAGATTGTGAGTGTGTGTTAGGTGAATCAGAGATTGAGAGTTTGTGTGAGTGTGTGAGAGTGTGTATGTGTTAACTGGAATAAGTGTGAAGAGTAAATGAGAGCGGTGAGGATCACAGATTGTAGTTAGAAGCATTTACTTTTTTGTCATTTTTTTTGTTGCTTTATCATACATTTTTCAATCCCAACCATTAGATTAAAGGGAATGAAGGATGAGGATCATGCCATTTGATCTTTAATAAAAATTTGATCTAGAACCAAACTCTTCTAGTAATAAACTAATAATTTCCATTAAGATGTCATTTAGAATAGATGGTGTTTGTTTTTTAAGAAGCTCTGAATCTGAACCTCACATCTAAATCTGAATCTGAAGCGTAAATGTCTGAATCTGACCGCATCTGAACGGGAAAGAAAACTCATGTTTGAACCGCACATTTGCTTGCTCGTACCAAATTTTTTTGGTTTTTTTTTTGTATCAACAAGAGGCATTAAGACACCCCTCTCAAGTCTAAACCATTAAGATCTTACTGTCTCTGACCGCGTATGAACGGAAAAAAAAAAACGATATGAACGGCCAAAATATCTGACCACGTCTGAACGGTTCAAATTCAGAGGCGAGCATTTTTTTAAAAAAAACAAACATCCTCTTATTTTGTTGTTGCAAAACGACAACTCGTAACTAGAATTTGATACCCAATAAAACCCATTAGAGCCGAGGGTGTGGGCTCGCCATCCACAATCGCCGTCCGACGTGGCCTCTCGCCGTGACTCGCCGCCACACCGGCAGAGCTCGCCGTCGATCTCTTCTTCGTCACCACAACGAGCTGCAATTTCTGACACACTACAAAACCAAACGCATTTAAATTTGTTTCTCAATTTCTGATTTCTTTACCATTACCCAAGTGTGTGTTTGTAGTGTGTATTTCTAGTGTGTGTGGTTTTAAGAAGAAGAGGACGCGTTTTTTTTTTTTTTTTTTTTAATAAATAATGATAAAATGTATTTATGTATTTTTGTTAGGAAAGAATGATAACGTTTTATATTTGACTTTTTTTTTTAAATTATTTATTTATTTATTTATTTTATATTGTATTGTATTTTTATTTTAATAAATAAATTTAGTTTATTTGAAAATTTGAAAGAAAAAAAAAAATTGTAGTAGTGGGTCTCAACAAATGAAGAGATTGAAGTTTCTCCTGAGTGAGAGGGTTAGTTGCGTTAGTTGGGAGGTTTGTTACTATGACGCTCCCGTCTTATTAACATTCAAAACAGACACACTTCAACCAATCCCCAAACAATGGCAAGAATACTCAAGAACAAAACCGTATCTAAATTCCTACACTTACAAAGATCAATTAATAATTTTCCATTTACATTTACAAGATCGATTGAAACCTTAGCTTATGAACAAGTACGATCAAATAATAATAAGGATGACAGTAATCATTCAGCTTTTGTTCTTCATGGTTTAATGGGTTCTGCCAGAAACTGGAGATCTTTTTCCAAGAATTTGGCTAATTCTTTATCTCCATCTTCAGGTAATAATAGTTGTTGTCTGATTATTGTTTTTAGGGGTGTTTGGGATTGCTTGTTGAAATTGTTTATTGAGTTTTAAGGGTGACATAGTGGAATTAGGGGGTGTTTGTTTAAGCGTATTTGTGGGCTTATGCACTTATTTGATTTTCGCTTATATTTCATAAGCTCGAATTTCTTGGCTTATTTTGAGACTAATGGGCTTGTATAAGCTTATTATGACATAATAAGCTTATATAAAGTCTCAAAATAAGCCTCAAAATTTGAGCTCATGAATATAAGCTGAAATCAAATAAGCTCATAAGCCCACAAATAAGCTTGAAACAAACACCCCTGTACTGCTTATCGGTTGGCTTAGTTCTTTTTGGTGCACAATGAGCTTATCCGAAAACGTGCTCTTTTTAAGAGGCTTAGCTAAACACTACCTAGATGAGTACTATTGGCAAACACTTAAGATTATTGTTTTAACGGGAGCAACTAAAAACACTATCTTTAGAATTGCGTTTTATCTGGCTTACAATTGGTTGTTTACTTATGCTTATTTCAGTAAGTATAGGAGGTTTTGATAAGCAATTCTAAACACACTTTTAGGGTTATATAGTTATGTTTTCAGGAGTAGCTGCAAAACTCTTGTGTATTTAGGGTTGTTTCATATGTAAATTTTGAATAATTGTAAATTGTCAAAGACGTCGATTATTCGATTATCACAGCTTCATAGAGCTAAAACATATCCAAACACGATCTCCTAGAGCCCATCTTCCGACGACTGATTATCTGAATCTGGTTATTCATCATATGGTTGATTTGATACTAATCGTATGGGAACTTGCATATAGAATGGAAGATGACTCTTGTTGATTTGAGGAATCATGGACGATCAGCTGGTCTATCGGGTTTACAGCCACCTCATGACATGGTTAATGCTGCTAATGATGTTGCTAATTTAGTGAAGTCTCAAGGTTGGAGTTGGCCGGAGGTTGTTTTAGGGCACTCCATGGGTGGCAAGGTGGCGTTACAATATGCCACGAGCTGTGCGCGCGGTGATTATGGCAGTTCAGCCAAGTTGCCCAAACAGGTACTTTTATTCAAATCTTTTTTATGTAGCTGGTGTGCTATTTTTTATGCTATTAAATAGTGATCACCACATAAACATCTTTTATTTTACCAATTTGAATTTGAATTGACCAGTTTGCACTTAAACTTGGTATCTGGTTACATGAAGATAATGCTTTCATCTGGTCTCTTGAAAATTGAAATCCTAGTAGCTTTTAAACATGATAGTCGTATCTTAGGAAACTGTATGTATAGGCCGCCGCAGGCCACCCAAATTTTAAAACATATTATCAGGTCACCCACCCACATACTATCAATTTGGTTTCGCTTATGCCAATATGGGCCCAAAACTTGCTGAAAAACTATAAATTTGCTTTTATGGACTTCATTTGTGGCCTAATTCATAATTAATTCGATTTTAGTGGGTGCGCCAACTTTATGGGTTCACTAACGGACAATTGCAAGTTTTTGCAAGAAACGAAGCCTGATAAAGACTTGGGTGGCCTTTTATGCTGCTTTAAACATTCGGGTGGTCTTGGTGTAACCTTTTAAATACGTAATTGGCCTATATGCATTATCCCTGTTGTTTATGTCATTGCTTTGGACCAGCTGAGGTCTAGATTGGGGAAATGTAGAAAAGAGATTATTATATTTTGAACTAATCGTGTTTATTAGGAATTGATCTTCAATCTCCCGAGTCCATGGGGAAAGTTTTGGTTTGTAACAAGTTTTAGGACATAACTTTAGCTAACTGGTGATGTAAACGTAAGCCATATTTTCAAATAGATAATAGTTGGTGATCATAATTTATTATAATGCTCAATAATGGGAACATTTTATCTTTGATAGTTTTATCATGCAAGACTTATCTTCCTATATAATCTTGGAGATTAGTATTTTGTAACTTTAAGATCATTCTGATTATTACTGTTATCCTGTTTATAGTTCTCCTTTTCTCTAGCTGTTCATGTGTATATAAGCATGGTTTATGCATCTCAGTGTTACTTTACGAGCAAGTTTTCTATAGCAAGAATATAAATTGAAAGTAGAAACTAACACGTAAACCACAAATGTCATATTTTCTCAAGTTTGTCCACATCCTTGAAAAACATATGGAAATGTCATTCAAAGATGGTTAAGAAAACCCATCTTTTGGTCACTGTGGTTCGTTGATAAAGTCAAACACATACTTGTAGTTATAGTTTGAGTGACTTAGCCACTATCCATGTCTACCAAATAGATGTCATAATTGACGACTTGATGCATACGTGGCTGTATTGCCAAAAGTTTCTATAACAAAATTGCAACACTGTTTGGGTCACTAAACAACACTGATCAAATCATTCAACTTAAAACCATAATGAAAAAGAAGACGAGTTTTCCTGTAGGTGGTTAAATAATTACTACTATGACAGTCAGGTTTTAGTTGATGAGTCAAACAAACTTTAAAAACTCATGATGACAAATACATGATGCAGAACAGTTGTGGGTACTGGATTCTGTGCCAGGGATAGTGGACCCAGAAGAAAGTAGTGGCGAGGTGGAGAAAGTTTTGGAAACCTTGCAGAAGTTACCAAAGTTTATCCCGTCACGCAAGTAAGTTTGTTTTCTCATAGCAGCACTTTTATATTTATATCATCATATATATTGTAGTGTCATGTTTGCTTAATTTATTTGATGTTCTAGTTTAGGCGTTTAGCTGATCAAAAAGTTAGAGTTCATTAAGTTATCCCTGATAAATTGTTAGGAAGTAATTATGTATAAGCTAAGAAATGGTTTTTGCTGAATTTTCATTTCACGTATTTGGAATTGGATGGGAGTGGATTGCATATTTGTTTTACTCGTTTTATATAGCAGAAAGCATATGCCCATTTTGTGATGTGAATGACCATGTCCCTGGCTGCAGGTGGTTGGTGGATCACTTGACAAATCTAGGATTTTCAAGATCACTGTCTGAATGGCTGGGTACGAATCTTAAAAAATCAGGAGAACATGAGACATGGGCGTTTGATCTTGATGGAATCATACAGATGTTCGACTCGTACAGGTTAGCTCTTAATATTCAGTATTCTTCTGCTTCTGCTCACCTGTTCACTCCAAAACTCATCACAAACGAACTTGCAAGTCAAGAAATTTCTTCTTGAATTATATAAAAGTCGATTTAAAAGGTTATGATGGACATTTATGCAGTTTTAATCATGTTACAAGTAGAATTGAAATATATTGATCTTTGGAATGTGTGTATCTTTCAGGAAGATGGATTATTGGCCTCTCCTAGAACATCCACCCAAGGGGATGGAGATAGTGATTGTGCGTGCTGAAGACAGCGACAGGTGGGACTCACGTATAATCCAGAAGCTCGAAAGCCTTGACAATCGGAAACTTGATGAATCTGAGGGGAAGCTTACAGTTGTGGTTCTTCCGAAATCTGGGCATTGGGTTCATGTGGACAACCCAAAGGGACTTCTGGAGATTGTGACACCCAAAATGGCTTCCCTCGTTTAAAGCAAAATGGCTGCCTATTACTGAACAATCGACAGTCACATATTTGCTCAGGATGTGTTATTCTATTCACGATTATTCTTCAAATAAAACAAGGAGTAATTTCACTAGTCGTAATCACAGGAACCAATCTGATTGTCACTCGGACATGATATTTGAGAAATAGTTAAATTTGGTTCTTCTTGTCTTTATTTTTAGAGCATATCTGTCCCAAATTGTCTCTTACGAGATTAAAGTTCCTTGTTTTATAAAATACAAATTGCCTACTTGCTGCAAAAGTCGGGTTTATATAGCTTCCTAACGTGTTATGATCCCCTCATTCCTAGGCTTCTAGCTATTCTTTTCGTGTAGGTAACCAGCTTACGCTGGTCTGACTAGTCTGTTACCAGCCAATAACTCTACCACTGAAGCTGATATTTGGTCTTGCGAATGGCATTTTCCTTGCTTTGATGTTTAGTCTCTTAATACCTTCCATGCTTGAATTCTGAGTGTTCCAGATCTACAACAACACCTAATCTCGTCTTAGCGAAGTTTTTACTATTATACAGTTGACAAATGCGGTTGTTTCATACTCCCCCGTCTCAAACTATAAGCCCAATTTCATATTGCACAAAATTTAAGAAAAGTGGACACCATTTGCTGTACACCAATAACATTTCGTGTTTATTTTTGAAAACCTTTTTGATTGATTTAAATAGGAAAGTGACCACTTATTCTGGGATAAACCTAAATACAAAAGTGGACTGAACAAATGTAAAATTTGTAATTTTTTTTATAGTTACTTGGTTAAATCAACTCGAATTGTTTTTCTATTTATAAAGACCATAAGAGAACTAAGGGGCTGTTTGTTTTATAGTTTTAGAGTAATGAAATGGGTATGGAAATCATTGTTGTTGTTTGGTAAAAGGTGTTAAAGAAAGAATGATAGAGAAACTATAAACTCATACCACTCTAATATGGTCAGATTCATATGATTCAAGTGGTACCTTTATCTCTGCAGCTTTTACGCCATAAAAATTCAATCTCATTTTCATTTTTTTTCCTTTCCATTTTTTAGCTATTCAAAGATATAAAAATTGAGGGCCCGTTTGGTTTGTAGATAAGTTTGGAATTAAAATTGGATTTGGTATTGGTTTAAAAGATAGCGGGATCAAATTAAAATATAATTATAAAACATATATTATTTTTTATTCATTTGAGTTTGAATTATATTATTATTTTAATAAAAAAGAAGAAAATATCATACAGTTGAAAATCATGGCTTACAGGAATGAATGAATTTTTGTTAAACCAGGCTATTTAATGGGGCATCATTTACCTCTATTTTATTCTAAACCATGTAACAAACAATTTTTATATCTTTGACACCATTTCTCAATTCCACATACCCCCAACCAAACGGGCCCTGAAATGATAACGAAACCCAATTTTAAATCAAACAATACTATTAGACCATTTATAATCATTTCCATACACATTTTAAAATCCATAGCCATTGTGATTCTAGGCTGAAAAACTAAGACGTCTAAATTATGAGTCTCCTTGATTTTTTTCTTCAGGGTCAACAACATCGTTAGTTGTCTTCCGGTTAAATGGTCATGCGGTTCATTGTAAAATCGGATATCTTTCTCGAATTTTTCTTGTTGTTGAAATTCAAACATTCGACGTTGGAGCTCTAATTATTTTTTCTTATGTGCAATCTTCAGTTTCTCCAACTCAGCTTGATCCCGACGCTTCTGTTCTTCTAATTCCAATTCCCGCTCCCGCTCCTTGATCCTCAAATACTCAATGGAGGATTCTTTCCTTGTCGAAAACAACAGCGTCGCCACCTGTGTGAACCTACTAAGTAATGCGTCCACAAGATTAGGATCACCATCAACAGAAGATTTTGAACGTGAAGTGGAGGATGATGTTTTCTTCTTAGCCTTGTCTCGACCAGGTGGTCGAACCACTCGAACATCTGCATCCCCTGACTCAACTGCTTCGTCGTTCAGATCTAATCCAATATGTCCCGAGTCCGACTGTAATGTGTTTTCCGATGTCCTCGGTTTTTTTGAACCACTAATACTTTGGCTTCTGCTGCTGAAATTTTTTGGCATTTCAACATATTTCCATTCGGAATGCCCCTTCAAAATTTCCCAGCATGCAGTCATCGTAAAAGCCGAACCATAAATTGTACGATATTCGGTTTCCGCTTCTATTAAGATTGTATTCTCACATGCTCCACTCTGGTGCATCTCTTTGATGTTATTGTAAACCTTAGAAATTTGACTAATTTAGGACGAATCTTATTTTCCATTTGCAGTTGATGGCATCGTAGCCTCTTTTGTCATCCTCCATTTCCTTTTGAAAGTAGTCTGCTATTTCCGTCCGAAACCCGTTCGCCTTTTTATGATTTCCTTTAGCGTGATCTTCTGAGACGTTAACCCAAGCTTTGCACAAAGCAACCTCTTCCGCAGGGGTCCAGAGTTCACTTTATTTGTTAGTCTTCTTTGATGGTTAACGCCTTTTCGTATACCTTCTTTTCATCGGCGCAGGTACATACTTGTCACACCCCCAAATTACCTGTTTTGCAGCGGAATGGAATTCCTGGGGATTGACTGTCATAGCATCACAATCACAGTTATATTGAACGACCTAAAGTGCCGTTTGGAAAATACATCGTTTGATTTAATAAAATAATCAGAGTTACAAAGTATAGGTCCCAAAAGTTTATAAAGTTTGCGGAAATATAAGTAGATTACAAGTCCAAACGATGTTTTGAAAGAATGTGCCATAATGTACAATGATATAAGTCGACGTCGCGACTCAAAAGGGGTTCCTTAACCATGCCATGATGAGTATGTCTTAGTTACCTGAAAATACATTGCTAAAACGGTCAACAATAATGTTGGTGAGAAATCATAGGTTTATGTAAATGTTTTATACGACTACGCAAGTATAAACCAGGTATGACAATCATGTCACAGAAAAATGTTACAATTGCTTAAGCGCATGATACCGAAGCTCCGACTGATGTTCGCCCCAACAGAGTGTCTTGCCAAACGACTCTAATAATGTTTATGAATGAAATGCATCCGTATGACTAGTTGGGATTCACCAACCCGGATGGAGGCGTCACCCTCGATAGATCTATCCACTCACACACGCTTCTAGGAAATTAACGGCTCATGCATATGAAATGGGGACATTTAACTGGCAACGCGGTAACTCAAGCAATGTAAATGAATTTAACATACTTGGTATCGTAATAAAAATGTTGTGCAATGTATTCTCCCCCGTAGGTTTGAAATAAGTAAAACTTGAATAAATCGGGGCTATGAAAACTCACTTGATAAACTGGTATGATGACAAGAGTGAGTACACTGAGGTATAGCGTGATACTTTAATCTTGACCTATTACGAATGATATGATATGTAATGAGTTATGATGTAATGATATGCATGCATTTCGTATGTTATTTATACCATTTGCGAGTTTTGAAAAATAATACTTATCGTCGAAAAATACTCTTTTGACGTCTTGACCAATCTTAAATTACTTTACAAGTATTTACGTCAAAATGTCATCCTACAATAGTTTATTAATGATTTATTGCGAAATTATAACTTTTCGTCGTAAAATAATGTCGTCGGAAATTTCATGAAATTGACAAAAATGGCTTCGAAAAGCTAGTCGTAAAATGGTGTACGTCGAACGTTAGGAAACGAACTCAACGGTTTTGGAAAGTTTGTATCAAAATCTAAAAGTTTTAGTACATGAGTTTTCGTCATAGAGGTCTCGAACATAAAGATAATAGAGGTTAAATATGGTGATTTTGTCCAAATGTGGTTTAAAAAGTGAGTTTCGGCAAAGTTTAAGCAACAGTAAATAATTTATTACAACTCCGCTATACAAACGGTTGGTCGTTTTGAAAAATATGCTTGGTGATCTCAATTTTATTAGAAGACATCTCGTTACAAAAAGTTCTACGTCATAGTTAAAAACAGCCTTCAACATGGTCGTTTTGGTTACCGTAACACTTGTCTCGTAAAAGTAATATAGTTTTTCTAAAATAATAAAGTTACGGCAATTTATGAAAACGTGTATATTTTAGTCGTTATAAATCCGTTTTCTACGTTTTATACGTCCTTAGCTTCGTATCAAAGTATACTAATATATTTTTGATAAGTCGAAATAATTTGTGAAGCTTAAGGCTCGTTTTTGACTCGTACAAAATAAAAATACCTTGCTGAAATTTTCAGAAATTATATATTTCGTCGTCAAACTTGAAAAATTCGTAACTTCTTCGTTATAACTCCGTTTTAATCCGTTCAAGCGGCCACGGATTCGTTTTAAAGTATATTTTCTAAATATCTAGGCCAAAAACTCATGTCTACTGTCGGATTTTCCAGAAAAACAAAACAAGATCAGACCACTTTTATAACTTGTCGAAAATAGTTTTTCTCGTACTAAACCTATTCCAATCCCTTCAAATCAACTCCAAAGCTATTCTAATCCTACCATACACCTTCTTAGGGTGTCATGGGTTCCTAAACATCATCAAGACCAATAAATAACAAGGGATAAATTATAGGATGACCTTTATATATATAACTCTAAAAATCAATGTAAAAATGGTATAAATAAACACAAGTCTTGCATGCTTGCTAAGAAAATGATAAAATACTTATGAAATGATAAGGAAAGATGAAAAATGTAAATGATATGCTTACTAGTAAACTTGATGAGGTGATTAGAACAAGGATTACCCTAAACACCCTAGGTTTTTATTTCAAAACCTTGATTAAGAGTGTAACTAGATTTATAAAACTTGATTTGAGAAATTTTGGAGAACTCTTTCTTGATCACCTTGTTTGGCCGGTTTGGGAGAAAGAAAAAGAAAGAGAGATATCTTGATTTGCTTTGAATGATTGTGAAGTATGTGTAAGTAAATGCTTGAGTGCAAATATAGTTATGTATGAATTTTTACCAACCCAAGGACTTATCCTCCCCCCCTAGGCCGGATTTTAGGGGGATATGTTTTCCCACAATATATATATATATATATATTTTTTTTTATTATGCATATGTATAAAATGTGTATATAAAGTGTAAGTAAAAAGGGATTTAAGTAAGGATAGTTTGTAACTTGTGTATTTAAAGTAGTTTTAGCATCAAATAAATTTTAATTGACCAAAGTAAAATATATTGAGTCATAAAAATTGTAAAAATATATTTCTTGCATAATTTGAGTGATATAATAATTATCGTGTAGTTTTTAAGAAAAGTGTCGTAATAATATAACTTTAACGATTTATATACAAAATAAGTTTAAAACACTAGGTAAACTTAAAATATTGTTTTTATAAACTAAAAGCAAGTATAAAAATATGTCGGGATCATTTTTGGAAGTATCGGATTAAATGTTCAAAATAATAACTCACGCGATAACGTTTATTTAATATAAAATTTACGCGTTTAATGTGAAATGCAAATTCATGAATGAACTAACATGATGGAAATGATGTTAATGAAATGTAGACTAAACTTAGTCTATATGAAATGTCCTTGATGATATGATCATGAATTCGCAGCTAAACCTTTAAGGTTACGCGAATTTGGAACACGTAAACCTAGTTTACGATAAATGTTGAAATAGTGAAACGTGAATTGTTTTGAGAAATGACCTGAAATTGCGAGTTGTCACAATACTTGACGGGTGACTCATCTTGAACGGGTTGGGATGGGCCTTCCGAAGCTTGGCTAAATAACGGATCAAAGTTATCATCATCAAGATCTAAAGTGTTGATCGATGAATAAGATTGAGAAGCTTGAGTTTGAAATGGTTGTGATGCCATTTGTGGATAATAACCTTGTGTGGGTTAAATTGTTGTTGCCTTTGGTTTTGTTGTTTGTTGTTGCATTTGGTTTTGTTGTTGTGGATAGTTTTGTTGTTGTGGGTAGTTTTGTTGTTGCATTTGATGTTGTTGTTATTGGTAAGGAGGAGAAAATGGATTATTTGTGTACATAGAATGTTAATGTGTTGATGTGTATGTGAAACTAGCAGGATGAAAATTAATCGGTGGTCATTTACCGGTTAATATGAAATTGGGGTCCTTTGTTGTTGGAATGTTTTGTTGTCGTCGAGATTTTGGTGTTTTATTTTGGGAGTTTTGGAAGACATCTTTTGATTGGGAGTTTTGGAAGACATTAACGCAATTCCATTTCCTTTCCTTTTTAGCCAAAAGTGGGAGGAAGATTTCACTATAAAATCTTCCTCTTCTTTACCAATTCTCTTTCGCTCTTAAATAAAGCTCAAAAACATAAAAAACTTTCAATTTTCTTTCTTTTCCTCTTAAATTTCAACTTGAGAACTGAACGTAAGAGAAGGAAACCTATAAATCCCACGTAAAGACCATGTGGCATGATTTAATTGGCTGCAAGAAAGTCAAACAAGTTGTAGAAAAGGTTAATGGTACTTCTCAAAGTACAACTACATAGTCCAACAACCGAATCCCAAATATATAGCAAAACCATATATCATTTCATTTCAAACTGGGCCTCCTAACACATCAATGGGCCAAAAAGTCCAAAGATTATCAAAACCCTAATCAGCGCATATAAAACCAGTGACCAACCAACATTGTAAACCATTAGAACGGCGAGACAAAATGCAGATCTTTGTGAAAACTTTGACAGGGAAGACCATAACACTTGAGGTTGAATCCTCAGACACCATTGACAATGTCAAGGCCAAGATTCAGGACAAGGAAGGTAACATATTTATTCTATATACTTTTATAAAAATAGATAAAGTTTCATATATATATATGTATCTGATGATATTATTTTTATTTTTTTTTAATAAAAAAATAGGTATCCCACCAGATCAGCAGAGGTTGATCTTTGCTGGAAAGCAACTTGAAGATGGCCGTACTCTTGCTGATTACAACATCCAGAAAGGTAAGTCTTTTATTTAGTTTTTGTTTATATGAAATGATTATAAAAGTTGTGGTATCTGTATATATATATTTTTTTCGTCTGGTATAGAGTCAACTCTTCATTTGGTGTTGAGGCTAAGAGGAGGAATCATTGAGCCCTCTTTGATGGCTTTGGCTAGGAAGTACAACCAGGACAAGACCATCTGCCGCAAGTAAGTTGCTTGTTTCATTTTTCATTACTTAATTCTTAATTTTTTATTTGTATCTTGATTGTTTATATTCAGTTTTGTTATATTTAAAACTTTGGGTGTTATATAAGACCATAAAGTATATTAATATACATTTAGCCGTGTTTTAACAATTTATTATGTTATTCATAAAACTTTTTAGGTGCTATATGTGTTATTGCTGAATAAGTTATCTTCGGTGTAATAAATATTACAAGGAATCTAGTTTTCGATATGTTGTTCATTGTTGGTTTTCTTATTCTTTCAACAATTTGATTCTTTGAAACATGTTGGGTTTACACACTTAGGTTGTAATTTTATATTGAGGATATATTTTTTTGTTTAAGTTGACCATTGCCTCATAATTAATGAATTACTTTTTGTTATGTGTTATTCTGCCTTGATTTAAGACCCGTTATAAACATTGTTTTTATAAAATTGATTAGCATAATAGATTTTTAACAACTTATTATGTGATGTTATATGTTTGTTTTGATAATTAAATTACAGAGTAATTAAATATTGAAGGAATCTGGCTTGCCATATAATTATATGCTTTAGAACATTGTTTGTTTTGCAAACATAAGATGCATTTTATCTTTGTCTTTCAAAATTTGAGTTTGTCTTTTGATCTTTTAGCTGATCATTGACTTATATTTACTGAATTACTTTCTGGTAGGTGTTATGCGCGTCTCCATCCAAGGGCTGTTAACTGCAGGAAGAAGAAGTGTGGTCACAGCAACCAAGTTAATATTCTGTCATTGTTTATTATCATTGTAGATTTACGAGTAAAAGGTAAAAACTGCTCATTGATTGGTTTATTTGTGTGGTTGCAGCTAAGGCCAAAGAAGAAGATCAAGTAGACTTGTGAGCGTTTTCTGTGCTGGAGAGCAGCTTGTCTGGCTATGTTTAGAACTTCTTTTTCAGTCATTTCTATTTTCTGCTGTTAAGTACCTATGGAATTAAACCTATGAATTCTAGTTTAATTTAAGCACATTATTGGTTTGCATTTTCTATGCCTTTTTATAATTGGGCGTTTTTGGTTATTCCTTGCTTATTTGGCTGTTCTTTGATGGTTTATATAGCTTTTGGTTGGAAGTTGTCTTCATAGCATGAAACCCAGGTTCGCCTTATCCTTGCGACCGGTTTCACTAGTGGTGGTTAATAAGAATGCAAACTATTAAGAGGTGACATTGAACATGATGAAAAATGTTTGACCCTGTTGAATGTATATACAAGTTTGTTGAATGTATATACAAGTTTTTAGTATATTTTCCAGTAAATTCATGGGAATGTTCGTTCACCTGTCTAACATAGTAGACATACAAAACACTGTATTATATCTTCTATACAATCAAGTTCTCTCGAGTGCGAGTACCCAGATATGAGTTATATAAGTTTGCCCAATCGATTTGTAATACTAGTTTTGAACGAAATGTACTGGCTTAAGACGTGAGTGCACCGGACTCAAGCCCACCATAATCAAGCCTAGATACAAGCCCAATGGACTCGGGTCAGAATCAGCAGAAATGGATCAGCTTGGTTCAATTGAATACTCTCAAGACGTGATCGCATGCACGGTGTTGGTTTTTCCCCATGTTTCTTTATTTCACAGCTATTTTATTTCTCATTTATTTTTGTTTATTTGGTCTAGTCAAGCACTAAGTTTATTAACATGGGGTGGTAGTTTTTTATTTCCTCTTTGTTATAAACTGCAAACCTATGAATGAAAAGGGCAGTTGATAATGTCAAATTTTATTCTCTGTGTGAGAGTATTTCTTCCATTGCTATCCTAGTTTTGGCAACATTAAGAGGTGATCTTGGAGACTATTTTGAATTAGCGTGGTGTGCTTGTATCGTGAATTCAAGTTAGATTGCCCAGCGAGAGCTTCGAGTGGTGTGACTGTAACTCGAAAGGATAGTTTTCGTAGTATCAGTTTTGTATCGGGTTCAAAGATCCAAATCTATAAGCTCCAGGCTATCATTTGGTACCAGAGCCATGAATACCCGAAGTAGTACCGAATTGAAAAAGATTTTGGAAATTATGGAAGCTGATAAAAGAGATATGGCGCAACAGATGAAGGCTATACAAGATCAAATTCACGAATTAATTGTCTCTCAGAACCAGGGAGAAGAGTCCAATTCCAATAGGTCGGTTAACAAAGGAGGGGCTGGTGGTTGGCACTCTAATGATATTAAGGTCGACATACCTGAATATGATGGGAAATTAGATCCAGACGAGTTTGTAGAATGGATTCGAACTGTGGAATGGGTATTCGATTACAAAGAGACTACTGACGACAACAAAGTGAAAATTGTTGCATTGAAACTGCGCAAGTATGCCTCGACATGGTTGTCTAATGTCTGTTTGAAGCAAGAACGATTGGGGAAGGAGAAGATTCGAATGTAGCCAAAGATGAAAGAAAAGATGAAGCAGAAGTTTCTTCCTTTATACTATATTCAGGCAAGTTTCTCTCAATCACGCTCTTTGAAACAAGGGTCAGGTCCCGTTGAAGATTACTTACGTGACTTTGAGTACCTGTTAATGAAATGTGATATACCTGAAGATGATCCTCATACCCTAGTTCGCTATTTGGGGGGGGGGGGGGTTGGAACCACGAGTTGCAAATGTTGTGGAACTACACACATACCAAATTCTAACTGAACTCACTCTTCTGGCCCACAAGTTTGATTCTCAACAACGGATTAAAGGCAAACTAGAACTCAGGCTAGTTTCAAACCCAACCCACAAACAAAACCCACCACCACAACTAAACCCATTAACCCAATAAACCCTAAACCGTTCACCAACAACAGTTAAAACTTCGAACCCCCAAAGGCTCCCCGAAAATGCTTTCGATGTCAAGGAATCGGGAACATTGCCTTTGAGTGTCCAAACAAACGACTTATTACCCTCGCTGATTGTAAATTAGCCTATGGATATGAATTTGGTGTCAAACCCACTGCTGAACAGCCCCTAACTGTTGAACTCGAAGAAGAGGTGGTTGGTCCCGATGTTGGTGAATTACTGGTGGTTCGACGGGCTTTGAGTAGTGTGCCAGTTCGAGAGGAAAAACCCCAACGTGAGGCCATCTTTCATACGAGGTGTACCATTGCTCAAAAGATTTGTTCTGTGATAATTGACGGGGGCAGTTGTACCAATGCCGCCTCCCAAACCATGGTTTCCAAGCTGAATTTACTCACTGAATCCCACCCATCACCCTACGTCATTCACTGGTTGAACCAAGGAAAAGGTATACACGTATCCCACAGAGTTTTACTATCCTTTAGTATTGGTAAGTCGTATACAGATAAAATTTGGTGTGATGTCATCCCTATGGATGCTTGTCATGTATTGTTGGGGCGTCCTTGGCAATTCGACCGACGAGTAATACACGATGGCTACTGGAACACCTATTATTTTGTTCATAATAATCGAAAGATAGTCCTCACCCCCATTGCTCCAACCACACCACCCTCAAAACCCACACCTTCTTTTAGCACACTTTTAAAATCCGAACAAGATGAGTTCTACCCTGCTAGAGAGTTTATTTTGTTAGGACTTGATGAAGAGGAGGAAAAACTCGAACCAACCACACACCTCTTTTCCAACCACTGATAATTTCATACCAACATGTCTTACCCACTGAAATTCCTTCCGGTTTACCCCCTATGGGTTCCATCCAGCACAACATCGACCTAGTCCCAGGTTCAGCCCTACCCAATAAACCTGCTTATCCCACTAACCCACAGGAAACAACTGAAATCAGGAAGCAAGTTGATGGTTTATTAGAGAAGGGGCTTATACGCGAGTCCCTTAGCCCGTGTGTGGTCCCAACGTTACTAGTGCCTAAGAAAAACGGAGAATGGCGAATGTGTATGGATAGTAGATCAATCAATAAGATCACTATAAAATACCGTTTCCTTATTCCACGGTTGGATGACTTATTGGATGAGCTCCATGGTTCCACTGTATTTTCTAAAGTTGATTTGAGGAGCGGGTATCAAATCAGGATATACGAAGGGGATGAATGGAAGACAACTTTCAAAAAAAAAAAAGAATGGTTATACGAGTGGCTCGTCATGCTATTCGGGCTGTCAAATGCACCTAGTACTTTTATGCGGCTGATGAACCAGGTTTTGAAGCCATTTCTGAACAAATTCGTTGTCGTCTACTTCGATGACATACTTGTGTATAGTAGAACATAAACAGACCACCAATCCCATCTACAACAAGTGTTTGAAGTACTTGACCGGGAGAAACTGTATGGAAATTTAGAAAAATGTGAATTTTTTGCTAGCCAAGTAACCTTCCTTGGTTATCTCGTATCTGCACAGGAAATCTAGGTGGATGATAAAAACATACAAGCTATCCAAGATTGGCCCATCCCGCAAACTATTCAACAAGTTAGAAGCTTTCGTGGTCTTGCTTCTTTCTACCGGAGGTTTATAAAAGAATTTCAGTACAATTTTGGACCAATGACTACTATTACCAAGTACAAGCACTTTGAATGGAACCCACAAGCACAACTGGCCTTCGAAGAACTCAAAAGAAAACTCTCTTCGACCTCGGTTTTGGCGCTGCCGTGTTTCACTAATGTTTTTGAGGTTGAGTGTGATGCATTCGGCGTAGGGATTGGGGCTATTCTGTCACAATCAGGCCGCCCGATAGCATATTTTAGTGAGAAATTCAATGATTCAAAACGACGTTATACAATGTATGATAAGGAGTTTTATGCTATAATCTGTTGGAGGTTATTCGCCCAGCAGCAAAGTAAGATAATCAGTAGCAATGCAATACCACTAGGTGGTTACCGGATATCACTTGGAATCGTGTGATCACTTTCCAAAGTAAACTATTCGACCCTATGCCTGGGTTACACGAATATCTACTTGGGATAAGACCAAATGTTAGTTATTGAATTAGGCACAAATCAATAACCCTTGCGCATATAAGTGTTTTAGCTTTCTGTTTGTTTCTCTTGGCTGTTTTTCTTCACTTCATGCTGATGATGTCGATCTCTATATATAGTAGATAACACTCAACCCTAGTCAATGGACTTTATGAGTGATTAACGACCAATTAATCACCCATAATAAGCCTCCATTATCATAGGAATAGTGGTTACATGACCAATTAAATGTGGTCATAAAGCAGTCATAACAGCCACTTAAATGGGTCAAAGCTATTACAAGTTAATCACTGTAACACTACCAGTAGGAACCAATACACTAGCAGCAGGAACCATTACACTAGCAGTAGGAACCATCAGTCACTACACTACCAGTAGGAACCAATACATTAGCAGTAGGAACCAATACACTAGCAGCAGGAACCATCAGTCACTACACTATCAGTAGTAACCAACACTAGCAGTACTAACCACTATTGAGTCAGGGTGTTCAGGGACCTCATGGGTGTACACTCCGTACCTCCTAACCCAAAACCAGGTGTGAACTAATCCCACAAGTGCACTAGATTTTCCAACAATCCTCCCCAAATTTAGTTAACTTCCTTTGCATGAAAAACAAAAATCAAACAAAACATGTGCATAAACGAAAATATCATGAGGATTGAATTTCCATCTTAGTACATTACACGTTCAAATATTCGAGAATCAGGGTGTTCTAAGAATTGAACCCTTCAACCCATTTGAATACCTGAAGATAAAATACACACAAGTTTTCAAACACTTAAACGCTCCTGACACTTTACAAGCCTTGTGTCCATATCCAAATTCATAAATGTTGCAAGAGCCAAAAGTCCAAAAGCTCCCTGAAGCGGCAAAACTTCAACATTCACATAGGTGGTTCCTCTTTATTCATGCTCCTGCCAAGCACTTTTTCAAAGAAAATTAACCATTAAGAAGTAAAGACTTCATCCTCCTTTCAGCAGGTTCTGAGCACAACCTTGGGATGTAAATAAAACATGTGCTCCAGTCCACTGAATGTTCAACTTTCCACATTGAACTCAGCTCCCAAGTTTCCTTAGGAGGGAGTTGGGTGTCTTAGCATTCAGTGACTAAGTTTGACTTTAACCCATCCCTTTAGCAGACTTTAAAACCAAGTCTCTAGCCAATCCCTTTGTCAAGTGATCAACTAAATTTTGTTGAGATCTAACCAACTCTATAGATACCACCCTATTCATGATAAGCTTATGAATCAGGCTATGTCTGACACCTAAGTGTCTAGACTCCCCATTATACATCTGGCTATAAGCCTTTGCCAATGTAGCTGCACTATCACAACGGATAGAAATAGGTGCTATAGGTTTAGGCCACAATGGAATCTCAAGAAGCAAGTTTTTCAACCATTCAGCTTCTTTACCACCAGCTGCTAAGGCCACAAATTCAGATTCCATTGTTGAACTGGTGATGCAAGTTTGCTTCTTGGATGCCCAAGAAATTGCACCTCCACCAAGTAGGAATACCCAGCCACTGGTAGACGAATTATCTTCAGTGTTACTGATCCAACTTGCATCAGTGTATCCTTCTAATACTGAAGGATAACTTCAGTATATGAGAGACTATAATCCATAGTTCTCTTCAGATACTTCAGTACCCTCTGAACAACTTGCCAGTGATGAGCAATAGGATTGCTAGTATACCTGCTCAGTTTACCCACTGCAAAAGCAATATCAGGTCTTGTACAAGTCATGGCATACATTAGGCAGCCAATTACCCTAGAATACTCAAGTTGAGATACATCCTTGCCTTTATTAGGCATCAACTTCTCACAAGTATCCATAGGTGTACTCACTGGAGTACAATCAAAGTAATTGAATTTCCTCAACACCTTCTCAATATAATGAGACTGAGAGATATAAATTCTTTTACTTTCCTATTTAATCCTTATACCAAGGTTAACATCAGCCTCCCTCATGTCCTTCATGGAGAACCTTGATGACAAAAGTTCCTTTGTCAAGTCAACCTGATTTTTGTCAGTGCCAAAGGTCAACATGTCATCAACATATAGACAAATGATGACTCCTTTACCAGATTCATCAAATTTGCTATATATACATTTGTCAGACTGGTTAAGTAAATAACCATTAGACAAAACAACTTCATCAAATTTTTGATGCCATTGCTTAGGTTCCTGCTTTAGTCCATAAAGAGACTTAATCAGTTTGCACACCTTGTTTTCATTGCCAGGCAAGATTAAGCCCTGAGGTTGGTTCATATAAACCTCCTCATCCAATTCACCATTTAAGAAAGCTGTTTTCACATCCATCTGGTGAATAATCAGATTGTGAATTAATGCCAAAATAATCAGCAATCTTATGGTACTGATACGAGCTACAGGAGCATAAGTATCAAAATAGTCTATTCCTGACTTTTTTTTAAAGCCTTGAATGACTAGTCGAGCCTTGAACTTTTCAGTAGTTCCATCTACCTTCATTTTCTTTTTGAAAATCCATTTGCAACCCAAAGGTTAGCAACCAGGTGGTAGATCAACCAACACCCAAGTGTTGTTGCCCATGATGGAATCCATCTCATCATTGATTGCTTCTTTCTAGAAAACAATATCCTGGGAATTTATTGCTTCTTCAAATGTCTTGGGATCATCCTCAACAATGAAGCAATAAGAGTATTGGTCAGATACCTCATCCTAGTTCCTTCAATTAAGTATAATTGAAACTCAGGTCCAAATGACTTTGGATTCCTGACCCGTTTGCTCTGTCTGAGCATAGGTTCAGGCTATTGAACCACAACCTCACCAGGGACCTCTGTGGTTCTTCATCAGGGACCTCTGATATACCAATGTCATGAGTTTTATTAGAAATCCTTTGTTTTGGTCTAGGAACTGATGAGAATCTATTCTCATCAAACATTGCATCCCTTGATTCAATTATAGAGTTAATGGAAACATATTCATTAGGTTCAATAACATAGAACCTAAAAGCCTTGGAATGCTCAGCATATCCAACAAAGATGTAATCAATGCCTCTTTCACCCAAAGTTTTCAGCTTTGGATCAGGGAGTCTTACAACAACCCTATAACCCCAAACCTTTAGATAGTTCAGGTTGGGTTTCCTTTTAGTCCAAAAGTTCATAAGGGGTAACCTTGTTCCTTTTGTTGGGAACCCTATTTAATAAATAGCAAGCTGTTAACATAACTTCACCCCAGAATCCTTGACTTAGTCATGAATAGGACAACATGGAATTAACCATCTCCTTCAGCACCCTGTTTTTCCTTTCAGAAATACCATTTTACTGAGGAGTATATGGAGCAGTTGTTTCATAGATTATACCAACAGATGAAAATACAGAGTATCCATGTACTCACCTCCCCTATCAGTCCTTAATCTTTTGACCAGGGACCCAAGTTGTAATTAAACTTCAGTTTTAAATACTTTGAATGTATCTAATGCTTCATCCTTAGTATGTAACAGATAGACATAACAAAACCTAGAAGCATCATCAATAAATGTCACAAAGTACTTCTTATTCCCCAAAGAGGGAGTGGCATGCAAATCAGACAGGTCACTGTGTATTAGCTCCAGGAGCTTAGATTCATGATTAACACCCTGGAAAGGCTTCTTGGTTATTTTGGTCAACATGCAAGTTTTATACTTTTCAGTGTCCATGTCAAATGTTGGGATTAACCCATCCTTAGACATATCTTGCATCCTTTTATAGTGTACATGACCAAGTCTAGCATGCCATAGGGTAGAGTCAGTCAGGTCATTGGTGGTCATAAAGGTTGAATTATCACAATCATTAACCATGTTAAGCCTAAACATTTGATTACACAAATAGCCAAAACCAATAAACATACCATTTTCAGATAAAACAAATTTATCAGATTCAATAACTTGTTTATATCCATGATTATTCAAAACACTACTTGAAACCAAGTTTTTCCTTATATCAGGAACATGAATAACATTAAACAAAGCTACAATCTTTCCAGAACTAAACTTAAGATCTACACAACCGCATCCATGCACCAGGGCTGTTGACTCATTTCCCATGTGAAGAGTACAACCATCATTCAGAGACTCATAAGTATTGAACCAGCTTCTATCTTTGCACACATGAACAGTTGCTCCAGAGTCAACCCACCACGCAACATCATCATTCTGCACATAGTTAGATTCAGATACATATGTAACATAATAAATCTGAAGAGATTCATTAAACATATTATGACCTTTCAGAGGAACTGAACCATTCCCTGAACCATTAGTGCCTGTTCCATTGGTTTTACCACCAATCTTAACACCCTTGCAATCCTTTTTAATGTTACCAGATTTGCCCATTTCCAACAAGTAGGTGTTGCCTTCTTGTTAGGGTCTGCCTTTGTGTTCTCATGATGTTTACGTTTACCCTTGTTGTCATTGTACCTGGTGGAGTTGTTATGCTCCACCATATTGACAACAGATGCACCAGTAGCATTGCTACTCTTTGGCTTGTCATTATCCTGCACCCTGAGGGATTCCTCAATGCGCAGATGACTGCCCAACTCAACAAGAGTTAACTCCTTTTTCTTATGTTTCAAGGTATGCTTGAAATCTTTCCAAGAAGGAGGAAGTTTATCAATGACACAAGAGACTGAAATAGCCTCATCCATGTGCATATTGTGTTGTGTAAATCTTCCAAGTATACCAAGAAGTTCATTGTATTGTTCCATAACTGGTCTTGAATCAGTCATTTTGTAATTTGTGAAATTACTTACAAGGAACTTCTTACTTGAAGCATCCTCAGCCATATATTTGGCTTCCAAGGAGTCCCATAGTTCTTTGGAAGATTCAAAATTCTGATAAATATCAAACAGAGAATCAGACATACCATTGAGGATTAAAACTCTGCAAACGTAATCATCATTCTCCCATTTTCTCCTCTTCATAATCTGTTCAACAGTGGCATCATCCCCATCATCAGGAATAGGAGTGGTTAGCACATACACCACGCTCATGCTGGAAAGCAAGAAGTGCATCTTCTTCTGCCATCTCCTGAAGTCCACCCCTTCAAACTTGTCCAGCTAGGCAAAGTTTGAAGCCATGTGTTTCATTGCAGCAACATCCATTGATTATCAAAAATAGTTTACTTTGATTGTTGTAGGTTATTCGCCCAGCAGCAGGGTAAGATAATCAGTAGCAATGCAATACCACTAGGTGGTTACCGGATATCACTTGGAATCGTGTGATCACTTTCCAAAGTAAACTATTCGACCCTATGTCTGGGTTAAACGAATATCTACTTGGGATAAGACCATATGTTAGTTATTGAATTAGGCACAAATCAATAACCCTTGCGCATATAAGTGTTTTAGCTTTCTGTTTGTTTCTCTTGGCTGTTTTTCTTCACTTCATGCTGATGATGTCGATCTCTATATATAGTAGAGAACACTCAACCCTAGTCAATGGACTATTCACCCATAATAAGCCTCCATTATCATAGGAATAGTGGTTACATGACCAATTAAAAGTGGTCATAAAGCAGTCATAACAGCCACTTGAATGGGTCAAGCTGTTACAAGTTAATCACTGCAACACTACCAGCAGGAACCAATACACTAGCAGCAGGAACCATTACACTAGCAGTAGGAACCATCAGTCACTACACTACCAGTAGGAACCAACACACTAGAGTAGGAACCAACACACTAGCAACAGGAACCATTAGTCACTACATTAGCAGTAGTAACCAACACTAGCAGTACTAACCACTATTGAGTCAGGGTGATCAGGGACCTCATGGGTGTACACTCCGTACCTTCTAACCCAAAACCAGGTGTGAACTAATCCCACAAGGGCACTAAATTTTCCAACATAATCAGGGCTTTAGATCATTGGCAACATTATTTGATATCAAAAGAGTTTATTTTACATTCGGATCATGAGGCTCTAAAGTATATTCAAGGTCAACATAAGTTGCAGCCTAGGCACGCTAAGTGGGTGGAATTTCTTCAAGTCTTTAACTTTACTATCAAACATAAATCGGGAAGGTTGAACAAAAGAGCAGATGCATTATCCCGCAAGTATTCGTTGCTTAATCATCTCCAACCAAAAGTCATTGGGTTCGAACTCCTCAAGCAAGAATATCCGTCTGATCCTATTTGGTAGACGCTAGAGTAAGGAAAATTGGCTTCTTCTTTAATTTTTGCGAGCTTGAACGTCCTAAATAGCAAAAAGCTTGAGAGTGCACTTAGGCCATCATTGTGTTTATTGCGTGAGTTGTAGCTTTAGGATAATAGAGTATTCGGGGGAGATACTTCGGTACTTGGAGATCCTGGATAGTCTAGAGGAGAGTTACAATTCATAGACTTAGGGAATTAGGCACCCCCTATGACTAACACATAATACAACGCACCAATTAGAATGAGGATGTGACAATTCAACCGACCAATAAGAGATAACTAGGGAGTAAGAAAATCTAAGTAAACACGTTTTTAATGATCATAAGAACTCAATCAATCAATCCATAGCTTTTCCATTTCATTAGTTAATTATTTTTCAGTTTAATTGTTAAGTAGTATAATTGATACGCTTACACAGCGCGTTCAGGGTCAAAGGAACTTCCTTTTCGTCGAGAAAGTTTTTCAACACCCTAGGCAGTGAACCTAATCGTTGTAGTGTAGTATTAGGGTAAGCCACGGGAATTGATATCGTTCTCTAGGGGAATAGGAATGCTAGTGAGAAGTTACTACGCTAAGGTTGGGGTTGAGGAAGATTATTTTTTTTTTATCTTTTTATGTTTTTTTTAAGAAAATGGAAAGGTACGAATCTCGGGGTTTGAATTTGGGGGGTTGGTATTTCTACCGATTACTTCTACTATCTAATTATCTAATTAACTAAGGTGAGGGTAGTCTATGTCTATTGTTGTGTGCTCGTATGATGATTAAAAATGTATTTGCTTAGGCTTTATTACTCCCTAGTTATCTCTTATTGATGGTTGAATTGTCACATCCTTATTCTTAACCACATCGTATCTCTAAGGTTGTAGGGTATGCGTTTATCCCTAACTCTTTGAAGCTACCAAAGGTAAATGACTACAAAATCTCTAGGATTTATAAACTTTAACTCTAAGGTATTCTTTGGATGTATAGCCTACAATTACTCTAGGTGATTATAAACTAAGGTTCAACAAAGATTAATCAAGCATTAACAACACAACGAATGACCTATCGCAATACTAGGTCAATCACAACTAAGATAAGAGACAACCAATCAATATTCAATAACTAAGTTTCATATTACTTAAGCAAACACACAAGTAAATTAGCCGGACATGGGGAACATGCAAGCATACACACAATCAATTGAAGACATAATTAAATTAATGAAGTAAAACACTTATCTTGATGTAAGATAGGGTATGGAACCCTAAAATACTGTACAAGACAGCCTTGGTTCGGTTTAGGTTTTTACTCCACAAAACTACACACTGAAAACTAAAAAATTCGGTTTCTATATATATGGTTACAACTGCGACGGCGCGTCACCCTTTAGTTTGTGACGCCGTCGGGTCGCCGTCATTAGGGTTTCGTCATGGCCACGTTAGCATTGCGACGGTGACACTTTATGCCTGTGACACCGTCTCCTTCAGTCTCTGACGTCGTCTGGATCAAATCTAAGCCGTCTGAGCTGCGATGCCCTACTCTTTTAACACCTGATGCCGTCACTTGTAAATAAGCAATTTGGCTACTGAGTCATCACAAAACTTGTTCCGACGGCGTCACAAGTATAACCTGACGCCGTCCCCTTTCAATTCAGCAGCTTGAGTGTCTCGATTCTTGACTTTGACCAATTTCTTCGTATATTCGCGCCTTTTCGTCCGAATAAGTGTCATTCCAGCAATTTGCCTTCAAGAGACCTAAAAAGTGAAAATGAACGATATTAAGTAATAACGGATACAAAAGTGATCAAATAAGGGCTTAAATGACCCCTCAAAAAGGTACATTTTAAAACCTTATCAAATATCCCTACACTTGGTATTTGCTTGTCCTCAAGCAAATGTGCTTTTAGCCAATTAATTTATAAGTTAGGGGTCATGAAGCATTAGTTTTGAACGATTCACAACACATATAAGCCCCTCAAAAGTCATAACAAGCACGGAAATTACATACTAGCACCTCACATGGGGTGTTTGGATACTCACATCTCTCGGGTGTATATGAAATATAACAAGTTGGAAATGGAAGATAAACACTCATTAACCAGTCCTAGTACATAGATTACCATAGGCTTGAGATTAGATCAAACCTCCATCGCTTTGGCGTAAGCACCTAGGAAAGACTATCCAAGAGGTCTTTTAAAGGGTTGTAACGTTAGGCTTACGGTAGGGAAACAAAGGGTTTGGTGGGATAGGCGATTTAGTGGTGGCAAGTCAAAAATCTTTATGTTACACGCATGCGAAGAATGGCGTTGCTAAGCCAAGACTCGACACTCTAAACTCTAGATAACTGAAATAAACAAACATAAATTGAAAAATAGATGTAGGATGGTAGCCCGTATGTTTTTTTTTTGAACACTCTATTTTTTTCTTTTTCTCTTTTTTTTTCTCTTTTTTTTTCATACACTTTTACTCTACCATCCTCTACGATAACATCAAAATAGTAAGGATTTATAGGCATATCCCTACACTTGAGTTTTTATTACTCTAACACTAATTTGACCCGAATTGAAAAGATCAAAACACTTGGAGTACATTATTATGCAAATAAAGGGAATTTGAATTTAACGTTCCCTTCCCGTCATTTCATAAAGTTTAACTTTTCCCATGAGTCCAAATCGTCCCAAAACTGTGTACAAAGGATATGACTCGACTTAGCAACTTATGCAAGCAACTAGATAATTGAACTAAGGGTTTAGTATGATAACAATACTGCACTAAAAGTGAGTGCATACAAGGTAGGCTAAGGCGATTTGGGTGTACATTTGGGGGTGGATTGTAAACAATGCTCTTCATTGATATTCCGGAAACATCACGAGAACCGCGAAAAGGATAGGCTCTGAGGGGTTAACTAGGGGTATCGTATACTAAAGATGAGTACAACACAAGGGTGTGGGGAATTACTCAACCGATGTGGAAGAAGTAATTATAATACGGGTACCAAACAAGGGTTATCCTAATGCCTCTTATCATTTAGTTATTCCTAACTACACAAGTGTAGTCTTACTAGCGATCTCGGAATGCATCACAAAACAAGTTCTAGAATCTATTATACTACCGGTTCACACTCTAAGCATTAAAGATGAATGCTTTAATTCCTACAAATCTAAGGGCGATCCTCACATTTTGGGTGGAATTTAAGTGGTAAAGGGTTTTTATGCTAGTCATATAATTTCCTATCCATGAGACGCTTTATTAAGACTAATGGCCCACTCCTGAATGTCATGAAAATTTTTAAATTTGGTGCCAAAATTACCCTAACCGATATTTCTCATGGTTTATTACACAGATGCAATTGGAAAAAGCAAATAATCAAGGATAAGCATAGTTTCAAAGTTCCCATTTTATTTTCCCTCCCTACACTTAAATTGAACATTGTCCCCAATGTTCCCCGAAAGTATCAAAGTTATGATAATGGAAGGTAATAAAAGATGAAAGAAACTAATACTCCATTGATTAGCTCGGTAGGATCCGTGTGAAGTGGTGGTTACATCTTTCTTCAAGAAGAACGTTTGCGTTAAAAGCTCCTTCTCATCTTATGTATTTTCTTCTTGGTAAATTAAACCTGCACACTTGAAGAAAACAAACGAAACCTTCGCGTAAAATCAGCGGTAACAATATATATAAGACTCTAGTAAACTAGGATATAATGCTTGTGGAATGGATGTTTACAGATTTTCTGGAAAATTCCAAAAAACTTATACGTAGCTCAGAAAACGAGAAAAAGTAATAAGCTGTTTCTGCTCCTCCTGACGCCGTCAGGTTATCCTGACAGAAACTGGTCTGCGATTTTCTGGAAAAAATTCTGGAAAATTTACATCTTTAGAATCTGGAAAAATTTCCTGCAAAACATCCATTATGACTCGATACTAGCATTTGACTCGAACAAACATACATGTATATCTTTTAATTCATTGTAATTCTCATGTTCACGTTTCTTTTGAAAACGTGTGTAATCCTCCCTACACTTATCCCTTATGTAAAATACCTTTATATGTAATTAAGACGAGGTTAAAGACAAAATAAAGCATTTTTACAAATTTGAACACGTGAACATACAATAATGAAAAGATATATGACACACAAATAAAAATGAAAAACAAATACACATGGGTTGCCTCCCAAGAAGCGCTTGTTTTTGTTCGAGTCACGAGCTTGACTCTACCCTTATTTAACGGATAAAGGGGAGGTTTTCCCTACACTTAAGTTTAAGTGCGGGTGATAGTAGCAATACACACCCTTAGGGTGGAAATTTGCCACGTAAGGTGAAGGTGATGGGTGATTTATATGCTCAAAGGGGTGTGCTCCATTCTTTCTAACCTTACCTAATTTTATGGGTGTAGCGGGTGAATCAAATCTCTCTCCTAAAAATGGATCATCTTCTATCAACTTCAAAAGATTCTTAGTTAAAGATCCATCTTGACCTAATAAACCCGGTTTAAACCCATAATGTTTCTTGTTATCAACCCTGAATGGGTGATATAAGTGTGTAAGGTCATGGGTTACTCCTATATTAGCTTCCACTCTACATGGCCTAGAGTCTACCACCTTTATCAAGCAACTACCCGGACTATTTATTTTGATGGGTGGATTGGGGCCTAATTCAATTCCAAGATTCACATCTAAAGACGGAAAATTGGGTAGGGTTTTTGGTTGAGGCTCCGGTTCATCAAAATTAGGAACTTCCCTAGGATTAAGAGAGAGGTCATGACAACAAGCATCTAAACCTACATTCTATAGTGGCGTTTGGTCCAAAGGTTCTATATCAATCGGGGTTCCTATAGTCTCTTCTACTTCTTCCAGGTAAGTTATAGGCGATGTGTGTTCCTCAAGTGATGGTAGGGCTTGTGGGCTTGGAGTTTCCACCTCATTATCCATTATATCTAGATCTCCTAAATATTCATCATGTGTTTTAGTATGATCTAACCCAAATACACTCCTAAGTATCTCAAATCCTTCTTTAGCCATTTCAAATTCTTGGTCCGATTCATAAGAATCATTCTCAAAAATTTGATCACTATGTTGTATTTGCCTAAAGGATTCCTCACGAGTGTCATATGTTTTGGTGAAATCTATCCCACGCATGCAACTAGATAGTTCAACTATAACCATCTCACAATCTTGTTCGGGTTTAGGTTCCATGTTCTTAAAAACTAGGTCTTTTTGATCATGATGCCTAAGGTTGGATAAATCCTCCTTATCCATTTCCTCAAGTTGTGAAAACTGATGGTTTATGCTTAGGAGGCTTTTCTCAAAAATTTTCCAGAGGGTCTCACAAAAAGGAGTTGATTCTAACAATGATCATTGAATAGAAGCCACACAAGCACAAAATTTATCAAATCCATCCAACCTTACACCCGTCTCTTTTTGGATATCTCTAAGATTACTCACAAATTCATTAGAACAATAAAAAGCAATCCAATCTGCGAAATTCAATTGTTCCTCATTTGTTAATGATTCAAATGCAACTTCACTTGCCATAGCGACAAATGAAAAGGGTTTTACGAACACAAACACAAAGAAGGGGGATAGACTACAAGGAAGCTAAAAATGAGAAAAAAACTTACTTGATAGGAATCAAGCAAGGGAACCTAAACGAGGTGGACTCCTAACTAGCTATTCTATTCTCCGGCAGCGGCGCCAAAAACTTGATACACTTACACAGCGCGTTCGGGGTCAAAGGAACATCCTTTTCGTCGATCAAGTTTTTCAACACCCTAGGCAGTGAACCTAATCGTTGTAGTGTAGTATTAGGGTAAGCCACAGGAATTGATATCGTTCTCTAGGGGAATAGGAATGCTAGTGAGAAGTTATTACACTAAGGTTGGGGTTGAGGAAGATTATTTTTTTTTTTATCTTTTTATGTTTTTTTTAGAAAATGGAAAGGTACGAATCTCGGGGTTTGAATTTGGGGGGTTGGTATTTCTACCGATTACTTCTACTATCTAATTATCTAATTAACTAAGGTGAGGGTAGTCTATGTCTATTGTTGTGTGCTCGTATGATGATTAAAAATGTATTTGCTTAGGCTTTATTACTCCCTAGTTATCTCTTATTGATGGTTGAATTGTCACGTCCTTATTCTTAATCGCGTTGTGTCTCTAAGGTTGTAGGGTATGCGTTTATCCCTAACTCTTTGAAGCTACCTGATGAGTGTCTAAATACTCATCATTTTTGTACCGTTTAGAATGCCAAAAACATCTGAAAACACTCAGAAATGCATCAAAATGATAAAAATATCACAAATAAGTGTTTTATGTGTTTCAAATGCAAAAATATCAAAATCAGATGAAAAACGTATCAAGTTTGCATAATTGGCAGTTTTAGTCCCCCAAATTTCAAAAGTTGTCAAATATAGTCCCTGGTAAATCAAAATAAAGAAAAATGTTATTTAAAGTCCCTAGGGATTCATGAGTTGTCAAAAATAGTCCTTTGAAGTTAAAATCACAAATTACAACTTTGGTCCCTCAACTTTGAAAATTGTCAAAAATAGTCCTCGGATATTTAAAAATGAAAAATTATCAAATATTATCCTTGTACTATTCATAAATGGTAGGATAGGTCCTTGTGATAACTTTGGAATGTTGGCAGTTTTGGTCCCTCATAAAACAGAAAATTACATAAAAGGTCCTTGTGTTATTAAGCCCAAACTGACCCTCTTTTGTATTATTAACCCAGCCAAAACCCAAAAAGAACCCCTGTCATAATCCTTGAACCCCCCCATTTTGAACCCCCACTTATTAATATCACTCGGTCAAAAATAGTCAACCCCGCCAAAACCAGAGACACTGTACATCTCCTTCACCATCACCTGTTAAACCAAAACCAGAGTGGTTTTTTCCACCTTTCCACCTCACTCCCCAGCTGTTTAACCACTCCCCTCCACCTCCACATCCTCCCAAACTTCTTTAAATGCAAATAACCTGCTCAAATAGACTTTTGGCGCCAAATTTCCACTTGGACGATTATGATGATTCTGAAAGATTCAATGGTCAAGATGAAGTGGGAAACAATCAGAGATGTTGACAGAGTTGAAAAGATCTTTATAAAGAAGATAAGAAGAAATGTGGGATGATATCTAGAGTAAATAAAATTAGCTTATGTCGTTTTAGTTGGTTTTTAAATTCCAGTGTATGTTTAAGCTTTTAAGCTTTGTATTTCAAGTCTTTAGTGTATAATAAAGCTTTTGTGAACATCAATTTCAGTGTTAAGTTCCATTTCAAGTTTATGCAAAATTTCAAGTTCAAAAAAATCTCATGATAGTTTGAATGTTGTTTGTAGCTGTTATTTTGGACTCATAAGCCAATATAAGCTCCTAGATAGCTTGTTTAAGCTATTAGAGACCTTTAAAATCAGTTATAGTATTAAAAAGAAAAAAATACCAAAAATAACAAAAAATTAGTGAAAAATCAAAAATCCATGGAGATGGTTATCATAGCTGGAGCAGGGTTAATAATGGATTGCCCTTGGTTTTAGAGCTTCTTGGGAAGCTATAGGAAGTTGTTTCAGTCTTTGGTTCTCTGTTTTGTGCTTGGACACAGTTGTAAGCAATTTTCTCATAATTTGCATTTCTTAGTATTAGTGTTTAAATCTTGTTCATTTTAGTTTAATCCTGTCTAAATATAGTTAATATCAGTTAATCAATAGATTACTTAGTTTAAAAACTTGTTTTAGTGTTTAAAGTTTCAAAACAGTTTACTAAAAGGGTGTTTGGTTTACTGTGTAAACTGTGTTAGAAGGTTGTTCATGTTATTGTTCTTGGCTGTTCCATGTCATATTAGTTCAATATAACTCAGTCAAGTCATAAAAACCAAGCCTTATTTGAGTAAAAGTCAAAATCACTTCTTATCTCCAATTTCTTGTTCACTGCCATAATTTTGATTTCAAAAACTCATCTAGACATTTCATTAGTTGTTAAAATAGCTTAAATCAATCTTATTATAGTCTAATACAACATATTCAGTCAATTAGAGGTGATCAAAATTCATTTAAGTCAACTTAGTTCATTTCTTTAAAAAGTCAAAATTTTCTTAAGTGCAGTTTTTGAATAAAATTTAGAATTTTCATGTGTGTTTAATATTGAGATTTAGCCTATAATCTTTTGGGATATTAAAATATAGTTGCTCATCTTCCTAATAGTATTTTTTATAATTTCTGTTTAGCTTATTTAGTTGCTTATTTCTTAGCTTATTTTGAACACCTTGTCTGAAATAGTGCCCTGTGCACAGTTGAGTGACCCCTTTTTCACAAGCTCATAAAGAGCTTATTAGTGAACCTCAGCTTATGAACCTTAGCTTTTTGGAAAGCCAATCTAGCCATTTCATAGGACCAGTGCTTATTTTCCATTTTGCAGCTTATTTGATAAGCCTGCAAGTAGCTTTTACTTTGTCCCATTTCTGTGTACACTAAGCTACCCAGTGATTTACAAGCTTTTTCACAAGCTTGTCAGGAGCTTATTAGCCAACCATAGTGTGTGAGCTTGGACTTTTTGGAAGGCCCACCAGCTCATCTTGACAACTCAGTCTTTGTTTTGAGCGTTTTAGCTTATTACATAAGCTTAAATTGCTTGTTAACATGGCTACAGGCCTGTTTGGATAGTAGGTTTAATACAAGTGCTTATTTGCTTATTTTTGGCTTTTCAGTGTAGTTCTTTGTATCTTTTAACTTCATTTGAGTAGCTTTAGCTTATTTGTGTCTTATTTTACCTTTGTTTCAAGTTTGTAAGCTTGTTTGAGCTTAAAACATCAATATAAGCTCATAATCTAAACTGTTGAAATAATAAGCTAGTAAACAGCTTATTTTTTAATTTCAAAATTTTTGTTTTCATAAAAGTTACTTATAATAAGTAGTTAAATAGTTTTCAAAAAGAAAAAAACACAAAAACATCATTTTTAAAATAGTGATAGCGTTTATTTAATAGAAATTAGCTTTTTGATTTTTCTTTTCAGCTTATTATTAAGCACTTCTTGTTTTTATAATTTTCTTAGCTTTCTGTCATCATAGGATATTTTTAGAAAAAGTTTCAGAATTTTCCTAGTTTGTTTAGTATTTATTAGAATTTAAAATAGTTAAAAGTATTAAATAATTAATAATAAATAAATAAAAAGCATAAAAAATATCTTTTCAGTTTTAAAATTAGTTTTCTAATATTTTAGATTTTTCTAAGTTAAAATTTCATTTTTCCAGGTTAATTTTATATTTTCTTGTATTTAAGTGTAATTTAAATAGCTAATAAATAGTAATTAATTAATAATAAATAGATAAAAAGTGTAAAAAATATATTTTCAATTTTAAAATAAGTTTTATAATATTTTAGATTTTTCTAAGTCATAATTTCATTTTTCTAGCTTTATTTCATATTTTATTATATTTTAGAGTATTATTAAATAGTTTAAAATAGTTTTTAATTAATAATAATTAAATAAATAGTTATAAAAATAATTTTCTTTTTCCAATAATTTTCTTTTATTATTAGGATTATAAAAATATCATTTTCATATTTGTAGGTCTTTTATTTCTTAAAATTTACGTTTTATTTTATACGTTTACGTAGAATTTAATAAACGTACGCGTTTAAGTTTGTTTAATCTGATTGTTGTGCTTTACAATTCTGTATCCAAATACCATTCCAATCAATCAGTAGTGTAATTTTCAATCAAAATCCTTACAGATCATTATCCTTAGTGATCATTCTATCATCTGAACGTTTTTAAGCACCATTAATCCTCCGTGGGACTTAACGACCCGGGAATCCACTATATTCCAACGGAAATTGCATTGGTTTTAGACTGTTTGAATTTTATTACGGTTGACCATTCACAAGTGGTTGACTTGTGTAATAAACTTGACGGTTTGGACCCAATCAAATTTTGGCGCCGCTGCCGGGGAGGCTTTAGCGTGTTTTAAACATTTCCAGATCCATTCTTGCACATATACCACCGTTTGTAAACCGTTTTTTGTAAAGTTATCATAAATCAAAAAGTTCATTAACACTTTTCCTAAAGTGTTAACAACACCAGAAAAATATAAAACAACAAAACAATCGTAACGTTTTCTATCTTGTATTTTCTTTAAGGTGATTCTTAAAGCAGTACGATTTGGTTAAACGAGACGATACCAAAAATATTGTCCAAAAGTATTTAAACCCTTAGCACATATCCATACCTACGTCTTTTCAGTGGTACTTAATAAATACATAAAAATCAACCACCGCAAATCAAGGCAGTACACCTACCAACTGGGGGTGTGAACATTAATAAGTTCCCAATCTTACAGATCAAAACTTGCCTTTGTGTCCTTGTGATTTGGTGTACCTCTTTCAAAGAAGCCATTTCATTTGTGATTATTGGTTTAAGTTCACTTGTCGTTTTGCCTCGCATTTGTTTTTGAAAACTGATTTTTATACTTAGTGCATGCGCACTCGTTCTTCCAGCTCTACAAGTCCACTTTCTGAGCTTGCAAATATTCCACGTAGACGTAGAGGACGTTCTGCTCCTTCAGCCGTGACTGAGGAACGTCTAGCACAACCACCCCCTGTCGTAATGGCAGAAGATAAACCGATGAATGAGCTTCTCCAAGCACCCATCGAGGGTTACGGAGATGCCATTATTGTCCCAGCCATCGTGGCTGATACCTTTGAGCTCAAAACCGGGTTGCTTAATCTTGTAACCCAAAGCCAATTTTATGGTTTTGAGCGGGATGATCCTCATGCACATATTCGATGGTTTAACAAGATTGCATCTACCATCAAATACAAGAATGTCCCACATGAAGCAATTAAGCTTCTTCTGTCCCCATTCTCTCTAGAGGGACAAGCCCGGAATTGGCTTGAGAAACAACCCCCTCATTCCATTGAGACATGTGAGGATTTAGTCACTAAGTTTGTTAACGAATTCTATCCTCCATCTCGAACTACAAGTCTTAAGAATGAGATAATGAAATTCTCTCAAAGATTTGATGAATCATTCGGGGAGGCATGGGATCGTTACAAAGAGTTGCTCCGAAAGTGTCCGCATCATGGTTTTACCGAATTAATGCAAATGGATACTTTCTACGATGGTCTGAGACAAGCTGACCAAGACTCTTTAAATGCCTCCGCGGGAGGTAATTTCCTGAGCAAGACCACAAAAGAAGCCTTGCAAATCATTGAAAACAAGTCCCAGGTCCGCCCTTTCCGAACAAAGACATATCAGTCTCAGTCTAATGCAGGACCTTCTACTTCATCTCCCGTGAGTACATCTAGCACCGATGCTAAGATTGACAAACTCACGGATATTGTTCAGGCTTTGGTTCTTGCTAACCAAAAGAAAGTCACTTTCACACAGGCACCATCACATGGTGAAGTGAAGAAAGTCGAGGTCTGTGTTACTTGTGGTGGCCCTCATGCATACTACAACTGTACTGCCACCGATGGTAGTCCGTATGAAGCCAATGCTATAGCCGGTACTTCACATCAGGGAGGTAATCAATACCGTCCTCAAAATGAACCAAACTACCGTGCTAATACTTATCAGGGACCACCTGGTTTTAACCAGAATCCTAACATACAAAACCGGAATCAGAACCAACCTAGAATGAACCAAGGTTATCAAAACCAAGGTAATTTCTATCCCGGACCAAATCAAGGTTTCCAACATCAAGGAAACCTTAATCAAAACAATTTCAATCGAGGGAATCAATTTCAGGGAAATGTAAATCCTAACCAAGGGAATTTTCAACAACAAGGTCATAATCAAAACATACGACCTCAAAATTTCCCTCCACATCCTCCAGTACCATCATCTGATGAGTTATTGAAGCAATTCATGAAATCCCAAGATGAAATGAACAGGTTGTTGGTCAGTCAGATCGCTGATCTAAAGAAGTCTTTAAATGATCAACCCTCGGGCTCAGGAAAACTTCCGAGCAACACGATCGCTAACCCGAGGGGCGATGCAAAGGCGATCACAACCAGAAGTGGTGTTTCATACAATGGACCCGCTATTCCTACTACCTCTTCTTCTTCTCTCCCGAAGGTAGTGGAAAGTGAACCTGAGGCAACAAAGGACAAGGAACTTCCTACTAATAACGGAGGTACCAACGATGTCCATCCTCAAGTTGTCCCGAAACCCAAATCCAATCCAGGAGTTGTTTTTGAACCTCCAGTAGCTCCCATTGAAAACCCCAAATCCAAATCTTCTATTCCTTACCCATCACGTTTGAATGAGCAAAAGCTCCGCGAAAAAGCCAGTCATCAAATGGACAATTTTTTTCAAATTTTCCAAGAGCTACATTTTGACATAAGCTTTGCGGATGCTATCATGCTGATGCCCAAGTTTGCATCAACTCTCAAAACATGTTAAGCAACAAGGAAAAGCTGTTTGAAATGGCAAAAACTCCTCTTAACGAGAACTGCTCAGCAGTTATCTTGAAGAAGCTTCCCGAGAAGCTTGGAGACCCTGGAAAATTTCTCTTACCTTGTGTATTTCCAGGAATGGTTGAATGCTTTGCCTTAGCCGATCTTGGTGCAAGCATCAATCTGATGCCTTATTCAGTATGGAAGAAACTTTCTCTTCCGGACCTTACTCCTACATGCATGACTCTTGAGCTTGCAGATCGTACAATATCCCGTCCGCTTGGCATTGCCGAGGACGTATTTGTAAAAGTAGGAAAGTTCCATTTTCCAGCTGACTTTGTGGTTGTTGATTTCGATGCCGATCATCGGGTTCCTCTCATTGTTGGACGAGGATTCCTGAGAACGGGCCGTGCTCTCATTGATGTATTTGAGCAAGAAATCACATTACGTGTAGGTAATGAAGCTGTCACCTTTAACCTTGATCAAACTTCGAGGTACTCTGCAAACTATGATTCTGAGTCGGTTAACTGAATAGATATCATTGATGTTGCTTCTGAAGAGTACTCTCAAGAAGTTCTTGGTTATGATCATAATTCTTCGAGTGATAATCTCACTCATTCATCTCAACCCATCATCGCCAATTCTACTCCTTCTCTCACTCCGTTTGAGGAAAGTGACTTCATCTTAGAAGAGATTGAAGCATACTTGTCTAGTGATTCTGTTCCATGGGAAATTGATCACGCTTCCATCGACATCGAGGGGGACATACTTCTCATTGAGAAGTTGCTTAATGATGATCCATCATCACTTCCTCCCGTCGAGCTTCATAACAAGGAAGTCAAGTCAGTTGAGAAAACTGAAGAATTTCCTGAGGTAGAACTTAAGGACTTACCACCGCATCTCGAGTATGCATTTCTTGAGGGTGATGATAAATTACCTGTCATTATTGCTCGAGATTTGAGTAAAGATGAAAAGACTGCTCTCATAAAGGTCTTGAAGTCACACAAGCAAGCAATTGCTTGGAAACTCTCCGACATTAAGGGTATCAACCCTGAGTTTTGTACTCACAAAATCTTGATGGAGGATGACTTCAAACCAGCAGTCCAACATCAGAGAAGAGTAAATCCAAAAATCCATGATGTTATCAAACAGGAGGTTATCAAACTTCTTGATGCAGGATTAATTTACCCGATCTCTGATAGTCCTTGGGTTAGCCCAATTCACTGTGTTCCTAAAAAGGGTGGCATAACTGTTGTCACAAATAAAGATGACGAGTTAATTCCAACTCGATTGGTTACGGGATGGCGTGTTTGCATTGACTATCGTAAGTTGAATGACGCCACCCGAAAAGACCATTTTCCTCTACCCTTCATGGACCAAATGCTTGTGAGATTAGCAGGAAACGAATACTATTGTTTCCTAGATGGTTTCTCAGGTTATTTTCAGATCCCCATTGATCCACAGGATCAAGAAAAGACCACATTCACCTGCCCATACGGAACTTTTGCCTACAGACGTATGCCTTTTGGCCTATGTAATGCTCCTGGCACGTTCCAACGATGTATGATGGCCATTTTCCACGACATGATCGGGGAAACAATGGAGGTGTTTATGGATGACTTCTCGGTCATTGGGGATTCGTTTCAAACATGTCTCTCCCATTTAGAAAAAATGCTCAAACGGTGTGAAGACACCAATCTTTGTCTAAATTGGGAGAAGAGCCATTTTATGGTCAAAGAAGGCATAGTCCTTGGCCATAAGATTTCAAAAAATGGGATTGAGGTAGATAGAGCAAAAGTCGATGTTATTGCTAAATTGCCTCATCCTACTACCGTCAAAGGTATTAGGAGTTTTTTAGGTCATGCCGGTTTCTATCGCAGATTCATACAAGATTTTTCTAAGATCGCCCGACCTATGACCCATCTTCTTGAAAAAGATGCTCCTTTTATCTTCTCACCTGAGTGCATCGAAGCTTTTGAAACATTAAAGAAAAAGCTTACTGAAGCACCCATTCTCGTTGCTCCAGACTGGGACTTGCCTTTTGAGCTCATGTGCGATGCAAGTGATTTTGCTATCGGTGCAGTCCTAGGGCAACGCAGATCCAAACATTTTCAGCCTATCCACTACGCGAGTAAAACTATGACTGAAGCTCAAACCCATTACACAACCACAGAAAAAGAGCTACTAGCCGTGGTGTATGCGTTTGAGAAGTTTCGGCCGTACTTAATCTTGACCAAATGCGTCGTGTATACGGATCACTCGGCTCTCAAATATCTCTTTGCAAAACAAGATGCAAAGCTGAGATTGCTCCGTTGGGTTCTCCTCCTGCAAGAATTTGATATCATTATACGTGATAAAAAAGGAGCTGAGAACCTGGCTGCTGATCATCTGTCCCGTCTAGAAAACCCTCACCAAGATGTTTTCGAGAAAAAGGAAATAAATGAAACATTTCCTCTCGAGACACTCAATACGGTTTCTTTTCGTGGAAACTCTACTACCCCATGGTTTGCTGACTTCGCAAATTACCATGCGAGTAACTTCATAATGAAAGGAATGTCGACCCAACAGAAGAACAAATTCTTCAAAGATGTTAAACATTACTTCTGGGACGACCCATACTTATTCAAAATCTGTGCGGATCAAGTCATCCGACGGTGTGTTTATGGACAGGAAGCTATGGACATTCTCAAAGCTTGCCATGCTGGACCCACCGGGGGCCATCATAGTCCAAACTACACTGCCAAAAAGGTGTTTGATTCCGGGTTTTATTGGCCCACTATTTATAAGGATGCCCATGAATTTGTCAAAACCTGTGACGCTTGCCAACGTCACGGAAATATCTCTCAAAGAAATGAAATGCCGCAAAACGCCATTCAAGTATGTGAGATCTTTGACATCTGGGGTATTGACTTTATGGGGCCATTTACATCATCTCGAGGAAACAAATACATACTTGTGGCTGTTGACTATTTGTCAAAATGGGTTGAAGCGAAAGCTTTACCTACCAATGATGCCCGAGTAGTTGTGAAATTCTTAAAATCTCTTTTTGCTAGGTTTGGAACTCCACGAGCTATAATTAGTGATCGTGGTACACATTTCTGCAATGATCAATTTGATCGTGTCATGCAAAAGTATGGTGTAACCCACCGTCTCTCTACTGCATACCACCCCCAAACAAGTGGGCAAGTTGAAGTTTCCAACCGTGGTATTAAAAGAATTTTGGAAAGGACAGTAGGCGAAAACCGTGCATCTTGGTCGGATAAACTGGATGACGCACTCTGGGCCTTCCGTACAGCTTATAAAACACCCATCGGGTGTACTCCATACAAGCTAGTGTACGGAAAGGCGTGTCATCTGCCGATTGAGCTTGAGCACAAAGCATACTAGGCCTTGAAACATGCAAACTTCGATATTCAGACAGCTGGTGATCACAGAAAAGTTCAAATGAATGAATTAAATGAACTCCGTGATCAAGCATACGAGAACTCTTTGATCTACAAACAAAAGACAAAGAAGATTCATGACTCCAAAATCAAGAACCGCGTTTTCAACGTCGGTGATCGAGTCCTTCTTTTCAATTCAAGATTGAAGATTTTCTCAGGAAAACTTAAATCCCGCTGGTCTGGACCATTCACCATCACTAAAGTATATCCTTATGGTACCATTGAGTTATCTCAGCCCGATGGTCCAAATTTTAAAGTGAATGGTCATCGATTAAAACACTATTTTGGAGAGGACATTCCACCTGTGGTTGTCCCGGATCTACAAACTTTCCCCATGAACCAATGAATGCGGGGATCGAGTCAAGCTAGCGACTCGGTAATCAAGAACAGTAGCACACAATATGGGTTTTCACCCATATTTCTGACTTCTTTCTATTTTCTACCACCCTAGTGTGGGGGAGTTGCCCCACGCTGTTGTATATAAGTACTCTCTAAAAAAAATAATAAAAAAAAAATAAAAAATAAAAAATAATGGCCGTAGTATTTCCCTTTTACGTTCTATGTTTCGGCATAACCGCCGGTACTTTGAATATTGAGGGCAATATTCATTTCTAGTGTGTGGGGGGAATTCTCACGAATTTTATCATGTAATTATTCCACCCAATTCCCCCGTTTTTGGCCAATTTTTTTTTGGAGTAAGTGTTTTTCACTTACTCAGCAAATGGTAATCAGTCCGCCATGTCTAACCCACATAAGGATTGGCTAATCCAGGAGCAAACGGCACTTGGTAAAGATATCTCAAATCCGTTTATGGCTTGCAATTTGCCCAAAATTGTATGGTGTTCAACTCACCATATCTTTAATTAGTGAAAAGTTGGCTAGCCCGCAAGTTTATGGCTTGTGGTAAAGGCAGTTGGAAAGCCATAATTGGTAATCGACTCACCAAAGATAATATTGATAATTTATCTAAGAGTTGGCTAGTCCAGATGCAAACGGCTTCAGGTAAAGACAAATCAAAACCGTTGAAAGCTGGTGATTTGCTCAAAATCATTTGGTTATCATTGTACCAAGGTTCTTACTTGAACTGAAACAATTAGCTACTCCAGAAGTAATGGCTTTTGGTAAAGAGATGAAATCCATTAAGTTTTCTAAAAAGATTGCTAGGGACTAGCAATATCTTAGTGTGGGGGATTGATGAGTGTCTAAATACTCATCATTTTTGTACCGTTTAGAATGCCAAAAACATCTGAAAACACTCAGAAATGCATCAAAATGATAAAAATATCACAAATAAGTGTTTTATGTGTTTCAAATGCAAAAATATCAAAATCAGATGAAAAACGTATCAAGTTTGCATAATTGGCAGTTTTAGTCCCCCAAGTTTCAAAAGTTGTCAAATATAGTCCCTAGTAAATCAAAATAAAGAAAAATGTTATTTAAAGTCCCTAGGGATTCATGAGTTGTCAAAAATAGTCCTTTGAAGTTAAAATCACAAATTACAACTTTGGTCCCTCAACTTTGAAAATTGTCAAAAATAGTCCTCGGATATTTAAAAATGAAAAATTATCAAATATTATCCTTGTACTATTCATAAATGGCAGGATAGGTCCTTGTGATAACTTTGGAATGTTGGCAGTTTTGGTCCCTCATAAAACAGAAAATTACATAAAAGGTCCTTGTGTTATTAAGCCCAAACTGACCCTCTTTTGTATTATTAACCCAGCCAAAACCCAAAAAGAACCCCTGTCATAATCCTTGAACTCCCCCATTTTGAACCCCCACTTATTAATATCACTCGGTCAAAAATAGTCAACCCCGCCAAAACCAGAGACACTGTACATCTCCTTCACCATCACCTGTTAAACCAAAACCAGAGTGGTTTTTTCCACCTTTCCACCTCACTACCCAGCTGTTTAACCACTCCCCTCCACCTCCACATCCTCCCAAAATTCTTTAAATGCAAATAACCTGCTCAAATAGACTTTTGGCGCCAAATTTCCACTTGGACGATTATGATGATTCTGAAAGATTCAATGGTCAAGATGAAGTGGGAAACAATCAGAGATGTCGACAGAGTTGAAAAGATCTTTATAAAGAAGATAAGAAGAAATGTGGGATGATATCTAGAGTAAATAAAATTAGCTTATGTCGTTTTAGTTGGTTTTTAAATTCCAGTGTATGTTTAAGCTTTTAAGCTTTGTATTTCAAGTCTTTAGTGTATAATAAAGCTTTTGTGAACATCAATTTCAGTGTTAAGTTCCATTTCAAGTTTATGCAAAATTTCAAGTTCAAAAAAATCTCATGATAGTTTGAATGTTGTTTGTAGCTGTTATTTTGGACTCATAAGCCAATATAAGCTCCTAGATAGCTTGTTTAAGCTATTAGAAACCTTTAAAATCAGTTATAGTATTAAAAAGAAAAAAATACCAAAAATACCAAAAAATTAGTGAAAAATCAAAAATCCATGGAGATGGTTATCACAGCTGGAGCAGGGTTAATAATGGATTGCCCTTGGGTTTAGAGCTTCTTGGGAAGCTATAGGAATTTGTTTCTGTCTTTGGTTCTCTGTTTTGTGCTTGGACACAGTTGTAAGCAATTTTCTCATAATTTGCATTTCTTAGTATTAGTGTTTAAATCTTGTTCATTTTAGTTTAATCCTGTCTAAATATAGTTAATATCAGTTAATCAATAGATTACTTAGTTTAAAAACTTGTTTTAGTGTTTAAAGTTTCAAAACAGTTTACTAAAAGGGTGTTTTTTTATGATAATCCTTCTACTCGTTGATATAAAATTATAGGGTTTTCTAATATCCGATTTAGAGTTATAATTTGTGTGTACTTTTAAGATTTAAAATAAGTTTTTGACGTGAATTCTTTTAAAACTGAAAAATTTCTTTACTTGATTCAACTGAATTTACTTAAAACTAGTGGAGATTAACTGACTTATACAACATAATCTGATATTATTCTAACTAAATTCGATAAAATTGTTGATTACTTTACAGATCTACTCAAAAACTTTAGTTTTAATACCGTCACTTGTTCTTTAACCTCTATTCTTCACTAAAACTGAAAATGAGTTTATTCCGAACCAAAAATACTGAACTGACTCAATATAACTTGATTATACTGTACCTTGTCGGTTCTTGTTATTGTACTTGTTGGAAGATTGTGTCAAATGTGTCATTTGGTTTGTGGGAAAATCATTTGACAAAACTTTGAAATTTGTGATTTTGTTCAAAAATTTGATTCATTAGATAACTAATTGACTATAATTGATATAAATCTGTCCTAATTTGATTTTACTTGTTCTAAATTTGTGATTATGATTCTTTACGTTTAATACTCTTTTAACGAATGTTGACACAGGTTCGTGTTTTGTCTCTTGGTTTCTGTCTTTGTTTAAGGATATCGAAGGGTTCTTCGAGATTTGGGTTCCCGTTAGGTAATAATTGGGACGAGGTCGACACTATTGGTAGAGGTACCTAAAAACTAAAAAGTGATTAAAAAACCATAAAAACCATAAAAAAAGAAAAATTATGATATTGACTAAAATTTCCAAAGATTATCGAATTTGTTCGATAGATCCTCGAATATAACCGAATACTCAGGTTTTATTGTCGATGTTTGTTGTAAGTTTGATAGTACTCTAAAAAAACTTGAACTTTAAAACGTATTTGAACTTTACCTTGAATTGTGACTTTAACTACAAGTGTTTTCGAAATAAT